>NQII01001087.1:343601-486287 GCA_002778355.1 Clitarchus hookeri | reverse complement strand
CCATCCATCCATCCATCCATCCATCCATCCATATATCCATCCACCCATTCACCCATTCATTCTTCCATCCATCCATCCACCCACCCATTCTTCCATCCATCCATCCACTCACCCACCCATCCATCCATCCATCCATCCATCCATCCATCCATCCATTCATCTTTTAATAGTAGTTGTTCATGGAGCATTTGATATCTATGGAACTCATCAGTGGATATACATTAGTAGTCATATAGTAGGCATACATAAAATAATAAACAAATACATTAAACTACAACATAGTACAGTAAATCACATAACAGGCTTACATAGAAATGGTATAAGTATACACAATTATGATGACAATTAGGTTTCAGTTAAATTAAATTAAAACACATAATAGTATCATAAGTTCAACAATCGACATACATAAATTAATAATATAGTAGAAACATAAAATTTCCATTTTAGGTTTACAGCATTTGTTTTAAATACGTAAACATTAATTTATAAGAAAATAATTATGCAAGAAAATAATTTATGTTGAAGAAAGACTTTTATAAAAGAAACTCAAATAATTCTTTTTTAAAACTATTATGTTGATTGCTGTTAAGTTTTGTGGTAAATTGTTAAAAACACTTAAGCCGGCATTTTACAGTGGTCTCTCATTGTACCACGCATGTACTGATAAACCGTATCCACAGTTAATCAAATAATGTTAAAGCTACCCTTTATCGTTTATCGGATATTGCGTCAATCAAAATATATTTTGGTCCTGTCACCTAAAATTTCCTGTAACAATTGTTTTTTAAGCAGGTTGTTTATGCAAACATCTGAGAAGCTGATGTCTAGCAAAAAAAAAAAAGTGGCTCCTCTCTCTCTGCTGCGCGCGCTTGCTGGCGATCATAGAAATTTTAAGATTATCTGTCACTCACAATTGTTGCACCTATCATCACTAGTACAGTGGAGTCTCCGTTATCCGTCAGTCTCGGGACCGTCACCGTGACGGGTGAGAGAATAGACGGATAATNAATAGAAGTATGTACAGCACAGTATGTATTTGATATTAAATATTGTAGACTTCTGTTTATTATGTTGATAAAATAATAAAATTGAATACAGTACTATTATGTATAAGTTCAGTACTATAATCCTACCTAAAAACGTCTGTCANGATAAAATAATAAAATTGAATACAGTACTATTATGTATAAGTTCAGTACTATAATCCTACCTAAAAACGTCTGTCATTTTCCTTTGTTGTAATACTCCACGGGCTTTTGTTGCTGCCGTGTTACGTATCTTACGTAGGAGTAATATCTGTGTAGCTTCTGCGTCTTCTTGTTCCTCGTACTATTCAATGCACTTGGAAAACATGTTTTCAGCGTCACTGTGGCTAATTATTTTGGGGCAATCCTTGAGTGTATCATCCTCTTCTTCTTCACTTAAACATTCTACCTCCTGTGTTGCACTTTATACAAGTTCCTCATCATTAAATATTTCAAAGCCTCCATCAAATCTGTCAATTCCCAGCCATTCACTTACTTCACCTATTGATGTGTTTTCTCCACCTGGAATCTCTTGACACATAAGTACAATTTCCTCATAATTTCCAGATTAGTTTATGGCCCCATTCTCGTTTACAGTCTCAGGCCACAGTTTTTTCCAGCCCTTTTTTAATGTTTCTTCTGGTATCTCATGCCAGTCTTCAGCGACATTAAAAATTGTGTCTTTAATAGTGTGTGACCTCCAAAACTGCTTTACTCTTATTAATTTATTTCCAACGCAAACAACTTTTTGAATAAAGCATTTTCGATAATGTCGCTTCATGCTATCAATAATACCTTTATCCATGGGCTGAATTAGTGGGGTAGTGTTAGCAGGCAAAAAGTGGCACGTAATTTTTCCATCATCACTTTGTAAGTCATGAGAAGGATGAGTTGGTGCATTATCCATTAATAACATGGGTTCTTCAAGCAATCTGATCGATTTTAAATGTGATTTTACATTTGGCACAAACACACTAGGGAACCACTCATTAAATATATCCTGGCTCATCCAGGCACTTTTTTGTACATAATATTTGGCAGGTAAGACGTTTAAATTCATATTTTTGAAAGCTCGAGGCTTTTTAGATTTCTCAATGATTGGTAAAGGAAACCTATGTCTACCATTTGCATTTGCACACACCATGACAGTTATGCGGTCCTTAGGTTTTCACAGGAAGTGCTTTCCAATTTAGACCAGTTTCATCACAGTTATAAACCTGCTTTCTGACCAAATTTCTATCTTTTATTTCCTTCATTAGTTTTTCCCGATATTCTACAATGACTGTACTATCAGCTCTTAGTTTTTCACCCGATATGCCCAACTGCCTTATGCCATGTCGACCCTTAAATTTATCCAGCCAACCTATACTAGCCTTAAATGAAGGATCCCCATCAAACTTCTTGTTCATCTCGATAGCTTTAGCCATTATTATGGGCCCAGAAACTGGTATCCCTTGACTGCGGGCTTGAATGAACCACTGATACATTACTGTATCCAGTTGGTCCAGTTTTGCTGGCTTCATCGATTTTCTTAGTTTGACATCTCCGTCTGTTGTTTGCATTTTTGAAACATGACTTTCGATTTTATCTGCATCTTTCTTAATATCATTGACTGTCGTCCGCCCGATTCCATATAGCAGAGCGATACTCGTCGCGCTTTCTCCTTTGTGCAGTTGTTTTATAATTTCAAGTTTTTGAGAAAGTCCCAATACAACATGTTTCCGTTTCTCAGACATTTTTAAACACACTACTCTTTCACAACATATTGAGGACATTGACTTGCTGAATAAGTGACTGCCGCTATTGAACTGACTGTAGGAATGGGAGGGCGGATGAGCGTCTAGGAATTCCGGTAGGGTGGTGAGGAAGACGGAACGATTCTACGAAGTACATATGTGGGTTGTACATAAACAACAAACTTGAGTCATTCGCATTCCGCACCGCACAGAATGTAATTTTTGCTGGGTATATGTATTGCAGTACAGTATACGTATTGTTCAACTCAGTAATGTGCTTAATTTGATCTAATATGAAGCGAGAAAAAAGTTATTTCATTTTTAGTTTAGTAAGTTTGTTTTTTGTATCCAATTTTATTATTTTACTTGTCGTGTCAGTTTACTGGCGGTTAAGAGAAACTGATGGTTAAAAGGGTGATGGTTAACCGAGACTCCACCGTATTTCTAAGGAAATGGTTTTGCCTGAAAATGTTATGCAATACATTTTAACATGGAAGTATTATTTGCAAAGATGTTTTCTTTTCTGATTAGAGGTTGTTTTTTCCCATAAAGTTGGCGTTTAATTGTATCTGGCGTAAAATCAACATGATTTTAAAACTAAATATTAATTTAACTCAATAGACAGCATCTTTGCGAATAAAATAATATGCCCAGAAGCATATACGTGGCCTCCTCTTGTCACCAAAATTTGTTTTAACATCGATTAACTTGTGGTACCAAGCATAAAGTTCATTTTTAGTAACTTCCTGCAGGTAAATGGGAAGATTTATATTAATTTATTTCAACAGAAACACGTCTTTTGAATAAACTGATATCCTGTAAGGACCTTTCGACACTCTTTGCCATCCAATAATGGGTAAGCAGCAAGCCCGAGTGCAGCATATGTCGCGAAACAGAAAATCAAAGGACATGGTTTTGAATAATTAATTATTAAAAACAGTGAAAAAATAAGTTTTAATCGTTTTATGTATTTATTTCTGTCTTAAAATTACAAGTTTTTTTGCAGTGAAATATAATAAATTACTTAACAAAAGACACATTTGCCACGTGTACAAGGTATCACCAACATGAGTAGATAGTGGCATGGAGTGGATGCGTGCATTGTTTCACCCCTCCATGTGCTCTCAGCTGATCAAGTGCATGCAGGACATTCAAAATTTAGCTTGCTTTCTGTGTCATATTTTCATTTTCAGAGGGATTCAAAGTTTTTGGTCTGCTTGCATTTGGTGTTGGATTAAAATTAGTTATATATATTTTTATTTTGAGATTTTATATTCTTTATTTAAACGAGTTGAGGTGAAATTGTTTTTAATGTAGTAATAAGGCATACTTTTTTTTTAATTCCTATTTTTATTAAGTTTATTAGCTAAACCTCATACACAGACAATGTAATGCTGCTCAAAATAAAGTCTAATAATGTCAGAAGTTGTATTTTATGAAAGAATCCTCGTCTACTGAAATCCCGCATGTATGGAAATTTTTTGACAGTCCCCTGAAAAACAGTAGATCAGGAGTCCACTGTAGTAGTGCTCCAAAGAATAGATTCAGGAATTTTTTTTAATACTTTTCTGGGTGATTGTTTTTGCAAATTTAAAACTACATTACCCATCACTTATTTAATAATTATTTCCTTCTTTCCTGAACGTAATTTGAAGGCACAAAATAATTCACCAGCGGGGTGACCTCTGTTTACCATTCTTTATAGATGTCTGCTTTACTACACCATTTAAGGACAACTTGTGGCTGTTTTACGAGCAGACAGTAAGCAACTAACATGAGCTTAGACCCAACAGAAAAATCAAGAGTCCTTTAGAACTGTTATGTTCATGGATCACAAATATTTGGAACATGACATGATACATGATGAATTCGTCATAGAGAGCTTCAAAATGACTGGCATTGTCAATGCTCTAGACAGCTCAAGAGACGATGCATTGTGCCACAGCAATGAATCGTCTGAGTTGGCCAAAGATATTGACTTTGCTAATGAGAGCAGCAACATGTGTTCAGATGCAGACAATTAAATTTGGTAGATATCACATTTAGCATTATCAGTAATGAAATTACCTGATATTTATCAGTTGACTGAAGTGTTTACATTTTAATTATATTTTCGACAGTGGCAAGTTGAATGCTGCCTAGTTTACATAAAAATAATCTGACTCAAAAGTAAATAAAAATACTTGCCAATTTTTAATAACTGTAATATTAACCAACATACTATAAATTTATTTGAAAGTCACAGCTAGATGATGTAGTACACCACCCCACATTTTTATTTTTCACTCCATCTCAAATGATGGTCATATTAAAATTGCTGTTTTACATTGAATCAGTCATAATATTTGTAATGATTGTGCAATAAAGTATAACAACAGAAATTAACATTTGGAAGAAGAATCAATATTGGAAATGAAAAAATTTTGATACTTATCACCAGTAAAATGTATTTATTAGTCTCCAAAGAAAAAATTATAATTCACACAAGTTTATGTTACAACACTACACATTTCTAGTATTTACTTGGCTAAAAATTTAGTCCTAAACACAAAATAAAATGTACAAAGCTAGAAAGTGTTAGGCCATTATTTGTTGCAAAATGTTGAGCTGATCAAATATCTTAGAACCTAAAGTTATCAGAACTGCTCCCATCACTACCGTGGAGCCATGGTTAGTGTAGCGGCTAAAGTGCTTGCATCCCACCGCAATGAACCATGAAAATCACAAAAGAAGATGCCATTGGTTGGCAGGTTCTCTCTGGGATCTACCGTCCTTGCCCCCCGTGTGGTGGCGCAGATTTATAATACCACTATAGCCACCCATTGCTTGTCGTAAGAAGTGAGTAATCAGGATGCGGTTATAGGATCTGAAATTTGTTCAGACCATCATATCATGCTTCTTTCTTTGTATTCTCTTTTGTCATTTTTCTCTATCCACTTCACCAGGTCCGATCACATCTTCCATCTCTACAGCATCGTCTCAAGACAGGGCGATGTCCTTTTTACTAATGAGGGTCTGTCGTCACCAATGAGTGCTGCCTCTAAATTGTGTGACCATGCGTGGTGCCTTTGTTAGTGACGGTCTAGCGAACCCTTCTCACTTGCCCAACAGGCAAATCTAGGTACGCAGTCTGTACCCATGTACATGTACACCCACATAGCACCAAATGGTGCCTTCTTGGCAGGAGGGGTTATCAAGGCTTTAGCCCATATGCCTAGACCTGCCGGGAAGACATGTTACCTCTGTATGGAGGAGGCCGTAGTAATCAACCACACATCCCCTGAAATGGCACGAAAGGAAGTCCTCTTTATTGGGGGTTATGGGATGTTTTTCCAGGTAGGGTAATAAAACTGACCTCGCTCACGATGTACAATTTTCCCCTGGCTTGCCCTGGTGTACACTTGGTGTGCTACTGGGGCAGTAAGCAGTAATTTGTAGTCAACAGTAGCAAAGGATAGCTGTTCCTAAGTACTGCTTAGGTCTGTGGGAGATTGGTCCCCTTCCTATCAGCACAGCCCAAGAGGTGTTTTAACTGCTGGCTTCTTCCCCCGCCACGCAGAATGGAAGGCTGTGGCAGACAAGTGTCAGTACAGGCGTCTTACACCATGGTTTCTAAAAGCACTCAACAAAAGGTTGGTATCCTCAACAATCACTTAAAACGGCACAGCAATGATACTGGTAGTGATTCAGATTGTGATTTTTGGGCACACTTTCGAAAAGGTCTTGCATGTCGAATTACAAAATGTCATTGATGGAGCAGCTCGTGGTCCTGTGGCTGACTGTAAGAAGTTCAATGAAAGCCATGGGCTTCTGGTCAAGATATCGAATGCTGCCCAGTCCAGGGAGTTTTGACAATGAAGACTTTCAGTGAGGCAACTGCGAAGTTCCCTGTTGAGATCAAGTCCTATGGGTCACTCAACTCGAGCAGATGCGTCATCTTGTGTACCAACCTGATTGACATCCCGGAAAATGAGATCTTACATGAGCTGCAAACTCAGAATGTAACTGATGTTCGCCGTGTGTTGAAGAACACTGATGGTGTTAAGTCACCTACAGCTACCCTCATCTTGTACAACTACCCTCATCATGACTTTTGGTGTGCTTGACCTCCTATCGGTTATCAAATTCAGCTACTTGAATGTGTGTTTTAAGCAGTTTATTCCTGCTCCTCTTGTATGTTACAACTGCCAAAATGTTGGCCATTCATCTGTGAAATGCAGACATCAACCTGCTTGTACGAAATGTGCTGACCCATTATATTCTATACTCCTCAGTGTAGCAAACCTCTGAGGTGTATGAACTGCAGCAAAGTGCACCCTGTCTGGTCGAAGGAGTGCCCTGTCTATCAGAAGGAGCAGGCTGTTCAGCGAATCCAGGCCACCAAAAAGGTTTACTTTGTCGAGGCACGGAAATGCTTCCACTTTGTATTCCAGGGCCTGAAACCTCCTTTTTCGTACAGTATAGTTGCCAATGCTTAACCAGCAGTATAGGATGCATGTACTCAGACAGTCAATGTAGCTGCCTAGATAGAAATGTCTGTGAGTGCATCGAAATAACATTGAGATTTGGCGACCCGAATCACGACTGTCGGTACGCAGTGTGGGCCAGTTGAAAAAAAACTCTCAAAACTTTTTGTTGTTAGTAAACAGACATAGGGGGAAATTGAAGTAATTGTTTCCGCACACTTCCATCCCCTAACTCAAGTCCCTCATACGGTGGAACTGCTGAGATTATTTTAATAATCTTGAAGAAATGAAACAGCTCCTAGTGTCCCTCAAACCTACAGTCATTTGTGTTCGAGAAATGCACTTTTGCGCTACTGATACTGCCTGCCTTCAAGGCCACACATTTTATCGCCTGAATAATGTGTTGATGGACCGTGCCTGTGGCAGTGTCTCTCTTGTGGTGAAGGCTTCTGTTTATCATGAATCTGTTGCCCTTCACACTGCTTTGCACGCAGTTTTGGTCAGGGTGTTTCTCTGAGTGTTTGTCACTATTTTCAGCATATATGTACACCCACACAAGTGTGTGGGTGTACATATATGTGTGTCAGCGTAGCTGATTTTGAGAAGATTTCATTTCAGCTGCTACCTTCATTTCTGGTTGTTGGCGACTTCACAATCATATATAAGGTTCAGACCACAGGGATGGCCGAGGTCGTGTTTTCCTTGGTGGAGCGACAAATGCAGGGATGCTGTCCATGCCCGACGACGTGCACTCAGATGCTTTAGTGCTCACCCCACTCAAGCTAACCTGGAGCTCATCCACGTCTCTCGGGCTCACACTCAATGTGTCATCAAGGAGTGCCAGCGGAAATCCTGGAGGGACTTAATTTCGTTGCTGACGGTACATACTACCAGTAAGTTTATCTGGGACAGATTTCGGAAGCTGTGCGGACAATTTCGAGCAGTGCACATTGCACTTCCACATTTAGAGCCATCAAAGATACGTGCGAGATGGTGGGTGCCTACTTATATGTCTCGGGTGAGTAAGACTACAGCCAACCTTTCACCCTTCTTGAGTTGGAGCAGACTTTATCACACTCAAAGCATACATCCGTTGGCCCCAACAATATCCATTATGCTATGTTGCAACACATCCCACTCAACGTGAAAATATTTTTCCTAAGAATTTTTAATATTAGTTGGACTTCTGGTGTTTCCCCGTGAAGTAATGCGATTAAACCCTTGTGCCAATCGTGAAACCAGGGAAACTTACGCGGGTATGATTCAAGTTATTGCTCTAATTCTCTCACCAGATGTGTTTGTAAGGTCATGGAGCGTATGGTTAATGCTCGTATGGTATACTGCCTTAAGACCTGGCAGCTTTTATGACCTCTTCAGTGTGGTTTCTACCAAAATTGCTCTGCGGTGGATCAGTTGGTCAGCTTGGAGGCTGCCATACAGACCTTATTTTTGCGAGGGCATCACCTCCTTGCTGTCTTCTTTGACCTATAGAAGGCAAATTACACAACTTGGCGACATATTATCTTGCGACAGCTGTCCGCTTAGGGATTTCATGGTCATCTGCCTTGTTATATACAGAAATTTATGTCCTTTGTATCCCAAAGTTTGTAATGGTGCTTCCTATTCTCTGGAAATAGTTAAAGAGGATGGTGTGCCACAGGGGAGCATTTTGAGTGTCACTGTTTGCCATCGCCATCAATGGCATTGTGTTTGTCATTCGACCACCTGTGGAATGTGTGCTGTAAGTGGATGACTTTAGCATTTTCTGTCATGCTCCATCACTGTGCATGGCAGAATGTCAGGTCCAGCTTGCCGTCCATCACCTCGGCGACTGGGCACAAGACATCTGTGGTTTCCACTTTTCCTCCACCAAGACATAGGTAGTCCACTCCTGTAGAAGACGTGGCATCTTTCCCTTTTCCCAGGTAGCTTTTATACGGCTCTGTTTTGCCTGTTTGCAATACTGTCAAATTTCTAGGCCTCTTCTTTGATTGTAAACTCACTTGGAGGAGTCATATTCAGTCACTGAAATCTCGTGGTTTTAAGGACCTGAATCTTTTGAAACCTTTGAGTGGTCATGACTGGGGTGCTGACAGTCACCCTTCTTTGGCTGTATTGTGCCCTGGTCCATAGCAAACTAGACAATGGAAGTGTCGTTTATTCTGCTGCTAGACCGTGAGTGCTAAAACCGTTAGCAAGTGTTCAACATGCTGGTATTCACATTGCAACCAGGGCTCTTCACACGAGCCCATGCTTCAATCATTTTGCCATGGCTGGTGCATCTCTTCTCCACTACAGGCGTGACCAACAACTGCTTTCCTATAGGGTGTGGGTGCATTCGGACTTCTTGTACCTTCACCACACTGCTTTTCTCCATCTGCCTCATGAATTTCTGTATTCCGATAGGCCATGTTGTCCTCAGTCAGTGTCTGTCTAATTTACACATGCCCTGGAACAGTATGACTTACCCCTGTGTGTGTTTCCTTTGCCTTGCTGTGACCAGCCACGGCTGACAACACAATTAGGTGCGCCTTGACCTAGCAGAAATTATCTAAGATGACCACTCCTGTTGTTTATAAGGGCCTTTTCCGTGACCTTGTGTCTTTTGTGTTCTGTGATTTTATTTGCTTATTCATTGATGGTTCCAAATTAGATGTTTTGACTGGGTGTGCCTTTGTAGTAGGTGCTTCACAGTATATTTTTGGGCTTCATCCATCTTGCAGTATTTTAACTGCAGAGCTTTTGGCTATTTTCAAGGCTGTGTGTTTTATCAGTAGGGGGTTTCACCATAAATAGGCTGTGTGTTCCACTTCTATGATTGCCTTGACAGACATTTGATCTGTCTCCACAGCTCACCCACTTCTTTCCAAGATCTGGGAAGAACTGGTAGGGGCTGTGCATATTGGTGTTAAAGTTGTCTTCCTGTGAGTTCCAGGGCATGTGGGCATCCCTGGCAATAAAGCAACAGATATAACAGATAAGAAGGCATGTGGCCTTCCACCCTGTAACCCTCGTGTCCCTGTGTGTGATGTTCTGCATGCAATTCGTGGCCTTGTCTGGCATGCTTGGCTATGGGAGTGGACTTCTCTCCCACTGTCCTACAAGTTACGGGTCATCTCTGATTTGCCCATTTGCACTCCTCCTGAGGTTTTTGTCGATTCTTGCCTTTGCATTGGACACACTTGTCTGACACACAAATATCTTCTTTGTTGCGAACCCCCTCCTGTGTGGTATGCCTGTAGTACTCTCTTGACTATCCGGCACATTATGGTCGAGTGTCGCAGGTATGGCCAGGCTCGTCGCCATTTTAATGTTCCTGATGACCTTTGGCGAATACTGTGTGATGGGAGTATGTCTGTGCGGGGTATATTCTCATTTTTATGTGTGACAGGTCTTTTTAATGTGTTGTGATTTTGTTTTTTGTTTTTGTGTTGTTGCTCCTGTGGAGTATTTGTTTCTTTTTTGTTCATTTGTTTTGTGAATGTCCTTTTGCCTCCTGTGGATGTTTTAAATCTGTTTTTCCCTGATTTTCGTTTTTGTCTCCTGTGGAGATTTTTATCTGTTTTTGCTCAACTTTCCCCTCCTGTAGAGGGTTTTGATGGGGGTTTTTTTTTTTAAACCTAATTTTCATATTTCCCTCTATGGAGGTTTTTAATGTTTTTTGACTTCACTTTCCTGTGGGCATTACTGTCCTTGCATTCCAGCTCTGCTCCATGTTCTTGTAACCCTCATGGGTTCTCAAGATTTGGTTTTTCAGAGTCGTCCAAACCTTGCCACTCCATTCTTATGCCATTAAAAAATGTTTTGTGTTGAATTTGCAAACATTGTGAGCTAATTAATAAACACTGACAACCAGGAAACTGACAGTTTGGTTAACAAATCCTTCCAACAGATTTTATTCACAGCAGTTTTAAATATGCTGTTGGAGCTGGAACAGTTTCCCATAACAAGCAGTGTAGAAGTATGACCTCAACTGTCAGAAAACCTATATTTACTCATCTTTTCATGAAAACAATAAAATGTAGCTATTAAATTAAAGTGGAATTAATGAAAACATAAATCTTGGGGCACTTTTAATGTATGTAAGACATCCATCTTAACATACAAACTGGCTTAATGCTGCACAGATATTAATCAATGTCATGTGCAAACAGTTAGTGTAATCATCTGATAGAGGGAAGCACAGTAAAAACATAAACAAATGAAATATAATACTATAAACACAAAAATATTTTGGATTAACACATTTTAAAAACAGGAATTCTTTTTGTTGTTTTCGTTATTCTGTCACCATTATGATATGGTACATAGAAAGAAGTTATAAATATGTACTTCATATGGGCAGTGCATGAATTGATGCTTCTATAAGACCTTAAATTAAATTACTCTAAACAACAATTGGGAACTGAGCAACACACAAAAACTAATTCCTCTATATCTCAGTTGGTAGCTCAGAACATCTTTAAACACATATAGATCTGCATTTAAATATAAGAAACTTTACAACTTTTTAATACAACAAGCAAGCAGGCAAAAATGACTACAAAACATATTTTCACCTACACAAAATATATTGACCTGCAATGAAACTCACAAACATGTAACAAGCAGAACAACAAAAATGTATAAATCTGGGAAAATACATCCCCAGAAAGATGGGAAAAAATAATCCAGTATTCATCTTACTTTATTTTACGAATTAACAATAAAGCCCAGTCTCAGGAAGAACAGGTAGTAAAGCCAAACAGCAGCATGGCCCGGCAGCAAAACCAAGCAGTAGGGTGGCCAGGTGGCAAAACCAAGCAGCAGGGTGGCCAGCTGACGTAGCCAAGCAGCAGGGTGGCCAGGCGGTGAAGCCAAGCCTCAAGATAGTCAACGAAGCCAAGCCTCAGAGTGGCCAAATGGCAAAGCCAAGCAGCAGGGTAGCCAGTGGACAAAGCCAACCCTCAAGGTGACCAGAAAACTAAGCCAAGCAACAGGTTGGCCAGGCGATGGAGCCAAGCAACAGTGTTGCCAGGTGACGAAGCCAAACAGCAGGGTGGCCAGGTAGTCAAGACAAGCCTCACTACGCCACCAGACTTTTTTCAGTTTTTTGAGTCCATTTAAGTTTAAATGTCCCAACCGTCTGTGCTAGGTGTCTTGATCAGTTGTGAAACGAGCGGTTTCCTTCTTTGTTGGTTTCGCTTCCTACACATAAGTACCAAATTTACGAGGTGCAACAATGTGTGGAGAACCACTCACCTTTACTTCTTCCTCTCTGAAGATCTTGCAGCAGTTCTTTTTGAAGACAATGACGAAACCCTTTTCAGTCATCCTGCTAACAGAAAGCAAATTTGCTGCAAGTCCGGGTACTCTGAGTGCGTCTGTGATTACGTATTCGCCCGTTGGCATATTTACCCGCACATCTCCCTTGCCAATACTTTCAAGGGTTGCCTCATTAGCTAATTTACCTTAGTCTTGAAGGTAGCATCAAAGTTTACGAGATGATCGCCAAACTTTGTCATATGAGAGCTGGCCCCTGAGTCAATGATCCACTTGTAAATATTGTTATCACTGATATCACTAGCGATAGTTCATCAGTAGCCGATAGGGCGTGCGGATGTTTCACGGATTTAAACCGTTCGCTGCGATTTAAACTGGGACAGTTGGACTTAAAATGCCCCTCCTTTTTGCAATTGAAACAAATCACCGATTTCTTCTTACTCTCAGGTTTCTTCGTTCCTGAAGATGACGGTGTTGTCTTGAACTTCACAAGTAGCGCTGAATCTTGAGTTGAATCCCTTTCCTTAAGTCTCAACTCGACTGTACATAGTCTTTCAGTCATGTTTCTCACTGTTCGCTGTTCTTTCGGCATTGATTCCTAGGCATTGACAAATTCGAAATATTGAGAAGGAAGTGTATTTAAAATACGATTTATGAACAAGGATTCTGGAAGCCTTACTTTATCTTCCTTCCACGTTTCATCACAGAGTTCCATCCACAATTTCTCGAGACGAGCAATATGCTTTGCCACACTGTCAGAGTCCATTAATTAATACTGAAAAAATCATTAAACAATCTGTCTTGCCGCTGTTCAGTTCGCTGTTCGTAGATACTCAGGAGCTTGGTCCACATCTCCTTGCTAGTACTACACATATTGATGAGTTGTCTCACTGCCGAAGTAATATTATTGACAATGAATGATGAGGCGAAGTCGTGTTTAATAAATATGTCAATACGCGTCACACGTTAAGCTTTTCTAAATAGTGAAATCTAACATGATAAATGGCCCTTGTGTAAGATTCAATTATAAATTGTCAGGCATGAAAGATAACACTTGCAGTAAAAGGTATCGCAGGCTTCTACTCAGGGAAACACTGACCGGTGATGATGGCTACCCGCAGTATAGAAGACATTCCCCAGGTTAAGGCTGCTTTACTGTGAACATTAATGGAGTAGATATTGACAACTGTTGGGTGTTTCCTAATAATCCTGTTCTTTTAAGAACTTTTAATGCTCACATCAATGTTGAGTACTGTAACTCAGTGAAATTAATAAAAAAATTTTTGCAAATATGTAAATAAGGGATCTGACCAGGCTACTTTTTCTCTAGAGAATGAAAAATATGTAGTGAAGATATACGAAAGTAGATGGTATATAAGTAGTTTGGAAGGGGTATGGCTGATTTTTGGGTTTCACAAGCGCTGCCCCACCATGTTCCACTTTGCTGTTCATCTATAAAATGGCCAAAAGGTATATTTTAATCAACAAAACCTTGCAGATAAAGTTATCAGTCCACCAAAAATTACGCTTCTGTACTTTTTCAAAATATGTCAACTAAATAACTTTGTAAAAACCCTGCTACGTCCCGAGATACCGGCATACTATGTTTGAAACAATTGTAAATTCGAAAGGAGGAAAAAGGATTGGATGTCAATGGATGGCCAGGTGTCAAGAAAGAACATGCTTCAGGCAGAGTATACATGGTACACCTAAATAATATGGAGTGCTACTATCTCCTAATGCTTTCCATGAAGTCCTGTGCCCAACATCATTTGAAGCATTAAGAACTGTAAATGGGGTGCTACATTCTACTGTCCAAACTACTTGCAAGACTTTAGGGTTGCTTGAAGACAATCAACACTGGCATTCAGCACTGGAAGATGCCACTCTTTGTCAATCGCAGTTTTTAATGTTAGTGCTTTTCACAATTATGTTGGTGTTTTGTTTAATATTAGATCTTTTAAGAGTGTGGGATAAATTCAAAGAATGCCTATCAGAATACTGTAAACGTCAGATTGAGAGACAGTATAGAAGGTGATATAGAGCATTTAACAAATGAGGTTTTCAATAATTACCTAACAGAAATTGAGGAAGTTTAGCATTAGATGGACATGTTCTAAAAGAGTACGGCTTGTCACAACTAAGCAAGCCACAACCTTTAAAAAACACAGAATATATGGGGGAAATTACCCGATGTACTAACCTTAAAAATGTTGGTAAGTAACAATGAGGACTCATTAACAGATGAGCAAAAGTCAGTTTACTATGAAATAGTTAAAAGTGTAGAGGCAAATGAGGAAAGAATTGTTTTTTTATATGCTCCAGGTGGCACTGGTAAAACCTACATCATCATCATCATCTTGTTCTTGGCAAAAGTAAAGCGTACTCACGACATTGACTTAGCTGTTGCATCTTCTGGGATCTCCGCTACATTGCTGGAAGGGAGTTTAGACTGTGCACGCTGTCTTAAAGGTGCCTCTTAACCTGACAAATGTACTCTCCCATATGCAACATTTCGAAACAGAGCAATCTTGCTTAAGTATTAAAAAACAATGAAATCATAGTCTGGGATGAAAGTTCTATGGTGCAGAAGAGAGGCATTGAAGCTTTGAATAGGATTCTGCAGGACATAAGGAGTAACAAAAACTTAGTGGGTGGTGTGACATTGTTGCTTACAGGAGATTTTCGCCAAACTTTACCAGTGGTGCCGAGAGGGACGTGTGCAAATGAAATCACGGCGTGCCTCAAAAAATCTTTGTGGCCCTCGGTTAATGTGCTAAAATGTACCAAAAATATGAAAGTACAACTTAGAAGTGAAGTGTCTACCAGTAAATTTTCAGACCTCCTGCTCTAACAAGAAAATGGTTATTATCCAGAAACAGGCAGCATGGTAGCTATCCTGGACAATTTGTGCACTACAATTGTGACTACAATTCAAGAGCTGATAGAAAATATGTATCCAGATGTTGCTTACATACAGAATGGTTATGTGAAAGAGCCATTCTGACCCCAAAAAAAGACCAAGCAGTGGTCATCAATGACATGTTGCTACAATATACATGGGAGTAAATACAGACAAAGAATTTTATTACCCAGTGGAATTTTTGAACGCACTTAATCGATTGGGTCTCCCATACCATTGGCTTATACTGCGTGTGGGCAAACCTGTTATGTTGCCCAAAAATTTGAAGCTACCGAAACTCTGCAATGCCATTTGGCTACAAATTAAAGTTCTACATCACAGTGTAGTCGAGGCCACTATTTTAACTGGATTGGCTCAGGGAGAAACAGTGCTTGTGTTGTGTATTTCATTGATTCCCAATGAACTCCCTTTTGAATTCACGAGACTGCAGTTTCCCCTCAAAGTGTGCTTTGCATTTATGATATATAAGTCGCAGGGGAAAACTTTCAAATTTTCAGGAGTTGACTTGAGGCAGGACTATTTCTCCCAACTCCCAAGGTCAGTTTTACGTTGCAAGCTCATGTGTAAGCTCACCCCTTAGCCTGGTTGTGTTGGTGCCACCCTCTAAAATGTTACAGAACATTGTATATAAAGAAGTATTGTAAAAATCCTTACTTACATACTGACATAGCCCATGACAAATAAAATTTCAAAATTAACAGCCAAAATTCTTTTATTATTGGACTTGCATTTCATTACTCTTTCTGTTTTAAAATATGTATTCTATTTCAAAGACATACTTACTATTTAAAAAGTATTGTAACAAAAACTTGGATTACACACGGACAAAGTCACAGGTAAAAGCTAGTAGCTCATATGAGGAAAAAAATTCAGCAATAGGTGTTTGCATTTCACTAGCGCTTCTCTGCAACAGACACATTAGATACCATCATGACAGAAATTACTCATGTTTTTCCCTGAAACCCCAATTACTTCATGAACATGAATGGGGAGAGGCATTGACTAGGTAGAACTGGAAAATGAGCATGACATTTATGGCATCACAAAGACATAATGAACATAATACAAATAGGCACAACTGCATATAGCCTAGTGTGAACAGCAGCTTCAGCAAAATCTATAAACTACAATGCTAAATTTTTATGTAAAAAAAATTATAAAAACAAATAAGTTCTTCTAACCTTCTTTCACAATGATTAAAGTTCTATCATAACCAAGTAATACCATCAGTACTTACGAATACTTATTTTTATCGTTGAACATTCGAGTACACAATTCTGTTCTGATCACCTTATTAAAGTGGTCATAAAAACAAATGCATATGGACCTTTAACTCAAATTTATGCCAAGTGTGTATCAAAAAACCAAAGAACTATAATTTGGACCTCCTCGCCATATGAGTCTAACATTTTAGCAAATAAAGACTCTAATAAAGGACAGTACAGCTATTTACCTAGCAATTCTTTTAAAACTTAAGTTACTTGTATTTTTTTAAATATATACTCACTTGATCATAATGTATCTCAAGGTCAAGTCGGGTGCTTCATTGTGTTGTACAGTACTTAAACTGAGTTTTTTTATGTCTACCAAAATTTACAAGAATATGTAATGCTAGAGTTGCAATAGTATGACAAGCAATGTAATGAACATGATAAGCGAGAGAACAATAAATCAATGACTTGCGACTTGCATCACTGGAGATGAAAATGACTAAAAATATATATTACATGTAAATTGTTCCTTGTTGTAACATATGCCTCTTGTCCAACAGCCGTCCAAGTTTTAACGTTTCTTTGAAAGTCTGCTTGTGTATCAAATAACTTCAGTGTTTAATAGTATTTTCCAATTGACTGCACTCGGTGCACACTCAGTGTACCCTAAAAACTATAAATTACAATTATCACATTACTGCCTGAAGTGAGTGCTTGTTTATCTGCCATATTTACACTCAAACTGCCGCAGTGCCTGTGGAGACAGTGCAACTACAATTGCACTCAATGCATAATTTTTTTAGGTGCAATTGACAATTTTAAGACAAAAAAACAACTGCACTCAGTGCGAGTTCCAGCAACTGGAAGATGCAGTACTCAGTCAATACACACTGGGTGCAGTCCAGTTCAGTAATTTTAGAAGATGCAATAGCAAAACAATCTCAAACTATTAATTTTATCTGCAGAAATATCAATGTATTGCTTTGTTTGCTGATACAAAGGAGTTCTGCCCATAAAATATGATGTACTGTAGGCCATGAATTATCCCATAGTTTTAACATTATTTCCATGTGAGGTGGTGGTGGGGTTTTAGAATACCACATCAGCCACCCTGTGCTTGTCATAAGAGGTGACTAATCGGAACGCGGTTGGGATCTGAAACATATTCAGACCATCATCTCTTGCTTCTTTCTTCATCTTCTTCTCTTTTGTCATCTTCCTTTATACACTTCACCAGGTCCCATCGCATCTTCCCTCTCTACAGCATCGTCTCAGACAAGAGTAATGTCCTTCTTCCCAATGAGGGTCTGTTCTCACCAATGAGTGCTGCCTCAAAATTGTGTGACCATACATGATGCCTTTGTTAGTGACGGTCTAGCGAATCCTTTCAACTGGCCCAGCAGAAAAATCTAGGTGCGGAGCGTGTATTCACATATATGTACACCCACGTAGTACCAATTGGTGCCTCTTGGCTGGAGCGGTTGTCATGGCTGATTAGTCCATGGGCCTAGACCTTCTGGGAAGACATGTTACCACTGTAGGGAGGAGATTGGTGTAATCAACCACAAATTCTCTGAAATGGCACCAAAGGGTGTCCTCTGTAGGCTCTACAGGCAGTGGTGGTCAGGGTGTCCCTCAGTATGTTTGTTACTATTTGTAGCATATGTGTACCCCTCAACCAGCATGTCAGATTATTTGACTTTGAAGAGCTTTCGTCTCGGTTTTCACCTCCATTTCTGGTTATTAGCGACTTCAATGCTTACAATCAGATATGGAGTTCTGACCACAGGAATGGCCAAGGCATGTAGTTAAGTCATGGCACACTAGTTCTAATATTGCCCTGTTGAATACTGGCACTCCTACACACTTCACCACTCATACTGACACTTCATTCTGTAGTGATCTTTCTTTCTGTAGCCTAGCTTTGGGCACCCACTTTGATTGGTCTGTTTACCCAGATCTCTGTGGAAGTGACCATTACCCTATTGTATTGAATCAGGTGTCATTTGCTGCCCTACCCATACCACCTTGTGTGTACTGAAGAAAGCAGACTCTGCTCATTTCTAGCATTTCCTCCATTTCCCCTTGATGTGAACATGGCAGTGGAAATATTCACCAGTATTATCGTTTCAACTGGGGAGGCTGTCATACCTAAATCATCATCTGATGGTCGTAGGCATGTTTCTTGGTGGAGCAACAAATGCAGGAATGCCTTCCGTGCCCGACGTCATGTGCTCGGAAGCTTTAGTGCTCATCCCACTCAAACTAACCTAGAGCTCTTCCGTGTCTGACAGGTTCGGGCGCGCCATGTGATGGAGGATAGTTGGCTTAAATCAGGGAGAGACTTTATTTCATCTCTGATGGTACATGCTATAAGTAAGTTGATCTGGGACAATGTTCAGAAGCTGTGCAGCAGTCTCTCAGTTCAAAGGTTTCCTTCATTTGGGTCAATAACAGTATTGTTACTGATGGGACAAACATAGCTTATTTGTGGGTTCAGTATTTTGTGGATGTTTCGAGCAGTGTGCATTGCACTCCCTTATTTTGAGCCATCAAGGAGTCATGTGAGAGGGTGGATGTCCACTTTAGTGCCTCAGCCTCAGGTGGGGAGGAATACAACCAGATTTAACCCTTCTTGAGTTGGAGCACTCTTTATCACACCCGAAGCATACCTCTGTTGGCCTCGGCAATATCCATCATGCTATATTGCAATACATTCCATTCGATAGGAAACTGTTTTTGCTTAGGAGCTTTAGCAACCTTTGTACCAATTTTGAAACCAGGGAAGTTCAAGGAAGATGTTTTCAGCTATCAGCCTATTTCCCTCACCAGCTGTGTCTGTAAGACCATGGGGCATATGGTTAGTGTGCATCTGATGTACTGCCTTTTATCTCATCTTCAGTGCAGTTTCCGCCAGAATTGTTGTGCAGTGTATTACTTAATCAGTTTGGAGGCTGCTATACAAACTGCCTTTTTGTGACCGTAACACTTCCTAGCTGTTTTATTTGACCTTGAGAAGGTGTACGACATGACATGGTGACATGGTATCTTGTGACAGCTGTCCACTTGGGGTTTTCGTGGACGTCTCCTTATTTTTCTAGATAAATTTTTCTCTCTCCACACCTTCAGGGTTTGCATTGGCGCTATTTACTCTCGGGAGTTCATTAAGGAGAACAGTGTCCCACAGGGAAGCATCTTGAGTGTCGCCCTGTTTGCCATCGCCATCAATGGCATTGTGTCTGTTGTTAGGTCACCTCTGGAATGTGTACCATATGTGGATGACTTTACCATTTTGTGCCGTGTTGCATCTCTGTGCATGGCAGAACGTCGGATCTAGCTGGCTGTCCACCACCTTGGCGTTTGGGTGGACAAACGTGGTTTCCTCTTTTCCGCAGCCAAAACACAGGTGGTCCACTTCTGTAGAAAACATAGGATCTTTCCTTCTCCCAAGGTGCTATTTTTATGGCTCTATTTTGCCTGTTTTCAACACTGTCAAATTTTTATACTTCTTGTTCAATTGTAAACCTCTTGGAGGAGTCATATTCTGTCCTTGAAATCTCGTTGTGTAAGGAACCTGAATATTTTTAAAACATTGAGTGGTCATGACTAGGGTGGTCTGACACAGTCACCCTTCTTCGACTGTACCATGCCCTGGTCCATAGCAAACTAGACTATGGCAGTGTCGTTTATTTTTTTGCTAGGCCGCCTCTGCTGAAACCATTAGCAAGTGTTCACCATGCTGGTAATTTAATTGTGACTGGGGTTTTTCTCATGAGTCTGGTCATCAGTCTTTGTGCTATGGCTGGTGAACCTCCCCTACGTTACAGGCATGACCATCTGCTGCATTCCTATGGGGTGCAGATGCGTTCAGACTGTTTGCACATTCACTACAACACACTCCACCATCCACCTGATAGCTGATTGTACTCCACTAGACCATGTTCTCCTTGGCCAACGTTTGTCCGCTTTGCGCATGCCCTGGAATGGTATGACTTACCCCTGTGTGTGTTGCCTTTGCCTCGCCATTAACAGTCATGGCTGACAACACAGGTTGAGGTGCGCCTCGAACTGGTGGAATTTCCTAAGATGACCACTCCTCCTGTTATTTACAAGGTCCTTTTCCTTGATCTTGTGTCTTTTGTGTTCTGTCTCTTTATTTTCTTTTACACTAATGGTTCCAAATCAAATATCTCGACTGGGTGCGCCTTTGTCACTGGTGTTTCTGAGTATCTTTTTGGACTACATCCATCTTGCAGTATTTTAATTGCAGAACTTTCCGCTATTTTCAAGGCTCTGTGGTTTATCAGTACGGAGTTTCACCGTAAATGCCTTGTGTGCTCCAATTCAATGAGTGCCTTGATAGCCATCTGGCTGCACAGCTCACCTGCCTCTTTCCATGATCCAGGAGAAGCTGGTGGGTTCTGTGGAGATTGATGTCCGCATTGTCTTCCTGTGGGTTCCAGGGCATGTGAGCATTCCTGGCAGTGAAGCAATGGATCTAGCGGCTAGGGAGATATGCAGCCTTCCACCCTGCTACTCTAGTGCCCTGTGTGTGATGTGCTGCATGCACCCCATGCATTGTGTGGCATGCTTAGCAGTGGGAGTAGACTTCTCTCCCACTATCCAACAAGTTATGGGCCATCTTCGACTTGCCTGTTTCCACCCGTCCTGATGTTGCATGCACCCGTAGAGAAGATGTTGTGCTTTCTCGACTTCACATTTGGCAGACTTGTCTGACACACAAATATCTGCTTCATGGCAAACCCCCTCCTGAGTGTGATGCCTGTGGCACTCCCTTGACTGTCCAGGACATTCTGGTGGAGTGTCACAGGTATGACAAGACTCATTGTACTTTTAATTTTGCTGACAACCTATGGAAAATTCTGTGTGATGGGAGTGCATCTGTGAACGGCTTATCCCCATTTTCATGTGCGACTGGTCTTTTTAATGTGTTGTAATTTTTTTTTTGTTCTTGTTTTCTTGCTTCTTTGGAATATTTATTCCTGTGACTTGTTTGTTTTGTGACCGTCCTTTTGCCTCCTGGGGAGGTTTTTAATTTATTTCTATCTAACTTTATTTTTTGCCTCCTGTGGAGATTTGTTAATCTTTTTGTGACATAATTTTCCCAGACTGTTACATACATCTCGTAAATAGTTACTTTACAAACCGCAAATGTTATGTTTCAATAGAAAATTCTGAGTCCTCTACCCACCCATTCACCACAGGCGTGCCACAGGGATCCGCCCTTTCACCCTTTCTATATAATGTGTATACTGCAGACATCCCCAGTACTTATGCAAAGGTTCAAATGTATACTGATAACACTTTAATATATGCAAAAGACAAAAAATTGCCTTACGCACTCTTGTATACACAACTGCAAATGGACGAGCTCGGGCAGTGATGCGAGCACTGGAAAATTAAAGTAAATGCAGAGAAATCCCAGGCCCTGCTAATAACTAGGCGGAGAAACGAACTAAACGTGAAACCATCCACGTGTTTTAGTATTACTTGTTTTTATTATGGGAGTTCTTTAATTACGTTTTAAACTTGTAAACATGGGATTTTAGGTCGTCTGTTTTGTGATTTAATGTGTGGGGAATATTTTCCTAATCTTCTAATTATCTGGTTTTTATGTAGGACCGTGTTATTGTGGAGTTTATTGTTGCCTGACATGATTTTGTTACCAATGAACGGAATTTTAAGTGCGTTGTGCAAGTCTACTATTCTAGTGAATCTGTGAGCATTTCCTATTATTCTGAGGTATTTATCAGACTTCCTGTACGTACATTATTGCTGATCTAACTATAGCAGTGGGAGCATATCCATATGAAATTCCAAAAAGTTCAAAAGAGGCATATGATAATATTGAAAACATACATATATATATGTGTGTGTGTGTGTGTGTATATGTATATATATATATATATNATATAAACACACACCCATATATGTTTTGTCCACATTGTTTATTTGAAAATATTTCCAAACCTCACTTGACATGATAAATGTTCACCAACACGTGAAATTATTAAAAAGTTTGCAAGGATTAAATTTTTGGTAGTAAAGTGTGTGTACATTGACACAAATTTACTCAAATTAACTTTCAGTGGAAGTTTTAACGTCTGTGAACATACACGCTTCGAACCACGTAGTGCAACTACAATCACAGCCAGATATCATCGGGCAGGTTATGAATTCAACATACAGAATATGTTTGCTAACAAAGCTAATTCCTCTATCGATAATTAAATGAAAAGTAGCTAAGTAAATTAATTATATTTTTTCACATAGCAAAATGGCTACGTTTGGAGTTTGACAACGTCCCAGTGACAAGTGAGCACAACACACAATTAAAAACGAAGAAAATTTGCTGACGTGTTACAATTCGTTTTAACCAAACCCATATTAAAAACACCATGTTAGATCTCAGTAAATTAGTTAAACATTTGGAGTCTAATTAAATATTAATCGTGTACTAGCTTATTTTTACTTGAATGTTTAGGTTATATATATTGAAACTCGCGTCCCATATCAACCAGCAATCGATACTTGCAACTTAATAGATGTCGCTCGCATATAAGACAAATTCAGTGCGCATGGTTTACCGTAACTTCCTAACAGTGCAAGTCTGCAACCAGTTTTAGTTAATTTTCGCAATAAATACGTAGTGTTAACGTTATATAATATATGACGTACAAATATTTTTTTAGCTTATGAAACAATCTTTGGAATCTGTGATTAAGCGGAAGAATCAAAACATTCTCGACAATATTTGATTCATCAAATCATAATCGCTTACGTAAAGAGTTGATACAAAGCTTCTCGCACGAAACCCAACTTGTATTTTAGCTGGACCAACACATACAGACGTGAACATAAATTTTTCCCAAAAATATTTGGAAAATATTCTTTCCAGCCTGACAATAAAATCATCATGAAATCCCTAAATTTTTCCCGAAGCTCAGGATCCCGCACACCCCTAGTTTTTAGAATGTAACGAAACTTGCAGAAAACAAAACTACCAAATTGTGACCGAACTGCAGCTATTAAATACGAATATACAAAATGGTAAATTTGAACACGGCCAGTACTGTTTTATTTTCAGATTATTTCCGCATCTCATATTTTCACACACAAATAATTTTCCAAGAGTGATTCATTTACTGCCATAAATAAAGTAATTTTAATCCGTTTGCTTTGATTCTTGGACTTCCGATACTCGATTATATGATTCTTCAAGAATCAAGGGTATCGAGGAATCATGGAATTGAGTGTGACATCCCTAGTTACAATGTATTTCAGTTTTGAACTAAGTTTATATTCAAATTTTTTTAAGTATGTATTTTAGTTATAAAATGCTTTCCCACAGTTTATTAAGACTATAAAGCACTCTATGTATGTAAATTTTGTACCATCAGTTTTGTACATTATTTCAAGACAAGTGTACATGTGATTTTTCCCCTCTATAATTAACAGAAAGTGTTCCCTTCAGATTCATTGTAAAAAAAGGTTCTACTGTATTTATAAATTAATTAGTAACATTTTAATGGTAAAAATTAATTCTGTGATGGGCATTAGTTTTGACTCTCCTGTTCATAAACAAATATTTTTATACCAAACCAAATGAGTAGCAAAGCACCCAAGTATATAACATTAATTAGCCAACATTATGTTTTTGTAAATTAATTAGGTTTATCATTACATATTTTGGAAGTAACATTAATCCTGCCTATTACAGAACCAATGCATACGTATATAAAAATAATCCACCATTTTTGTTTCAAGTCTATTACTTGACTGTAAACAGTAAAAAAACATTTAAACAACCTTATACATGCTTACTGTTGTCTGTGTTCACAAATAAGTATTTTTATGAATATAGACCAACATATTGTTTTTATTTTTGTCTTTATTAGAACTCACATGGTTTGTTTGATTACTGTGCATACGTTTTGGACAGTGTAAAATAAAATAAGTTAAAAATTGCTTTCAATTGTGCTGCACTTCACCAATACCATTGTTTAAGTATAAAAGTAATTTTAATTCAACCGAAATACATATAAGCAAAACGCTTCTCCACACCTCAGCAGTACATCAGTGAAACAGCATTACAGAGTTGGCATATCTGTGATTAGGCACATCTGCATAATTTTGTGACTCAGAAGAGCTGTAGTTAAAAATGTTAAATAATATGTCAGCAGAAATGACTCCCTTGCTATATCATTACCATCAGTTCCTTTGAAGTGTCACGTTTTCAGGATGCAAGCATTTAAGTTATATTACTATTCTATCAACTTGTAAATTTTAGTGTGTAAACTTTCATTAGTTATTAATTCAGGATCACATCCTGATGTTATTGTAAAATTATTATTCATCTAATTTAATCTCAGACTATGTCCAAGGTGCACTGTAGAGGTTTACAGATAATGTGTTTTGTTTTGTTTTGTGTAGCATAATCAATTCTGGGATGAAGGATGGCCTGTGGGTATTCTTAGCAAACTGCCACTTATCCTTGACCTGGTTACCTGAACTGGCCACCATAGTGGACAACTTGCAGACCCAGACCACTATTCATCGAGACTTTAGGTAAATGAGCAGTGCCCAAGAGTACAGTGTGCACATATATTGACTTCTTGTTGTCATTGCAATTCTTTGTTTTGCTTGCAGATTGTGGCTAAGCTCAACTCCATTCCTTAACTTCCCTGTGTCAATTCTGCAAGCAAGCATCAAGATGACAACTGAAGCACCAGAGGTGAGCTGACGTCTTCTCTTTTTTTTACATGGAATTGTGAGATGCACTTCAAGCTCTTATTAAACATGAAATGTATGTAACATGTTCTTAGTGATATCATCAAAAAATGCATTGTGTATATCCCTCAAACTTTCATGAGTAATTAAAAGCCTGTATCACTGGTAAAAAGGTTATAAGAAACCTTTCACATTTAAAAGTTATTGCATATATTTGTGAGGTGAATTGCCAGAATTTTATTGTTTAAATTTACTATTAAAAGAGAAAACTTTTTGTTGTTGTTTCTGTTATTATTACAGTAAACTCCCAATTATCCATGTGCAGATTATCTGGTTTGCTGATTATCCATGTGTCATTCTTTATGTAAAATAATACATTGGAATGATTTTGTTTGTTGTCGCAATTTGATGTTTGGTGGTTATTTTGGCGGTAAAGTTAGGAAGTGCGCAATACATACCACATTCACAGTACATGAAACTGCAATTGGTATTCTACCTCACATTTGTGAACAGTTGCACCATGCTACCACCTACCATTTGTTAGAACTACAGTAATGTAACTTTGATAAGCGGCATGTTGGATGCACTTTTAGACAACAGTAGCGCGAGACTGACAACTGGCCAGCCGGCTAATCGATACACATGTGCGCAGTCCACGTAGCATTCACGTGCCGTATTGTTTGAGATTGACTCCTACGAACATATTGTATAGTTGTGTTCTGATAAAGAACAGAAAATTTCGTTGAAAGCGTAAAAGAGTGGTTTTAACAGTGAAGCAAAAGTTGAATCGATAAGCTATATATAGGTGAATTAGCGAGTAAGGTAGCAGTGGAGTGTGGCATTGGTGTACAGACTGTCAGAGACATTAGATAAAGCAGTGAAATGTTAATGGAATTTACCAAAATTTGTGATAGTTGTGCCGGACCCTCTAAACGCAAGAGTTTAAAAAGTCTTTTTATGAAGAATTAGATGTTGCAGTAGTGTGTTGGTTTAACCAAAAATGGGCCAAAGGAATTCCTGTGTCAGGACAATTTATAACACAGACGAGACAGGATTATATTGGAAGTGTTTACCGTCAAATACCCTGGTGTTTGAAAAAGATAAGCATGCTCCTGGACGCAAATCATCTGAAGAACGGCTCACTGTGGTGTGCTGTGGTAATGCATGTGGTAGCCACAAACTAAAACTTCTAATGATTGGTAAAGCAAAAATGCCTAGATCCGCGTGGATATCGTGAACCTTCCTGTAAATTATTACATTCAAAAAGGAGCTTGGATGACCCGAGATATCTTTGCAAACTGGTTTAAAGATAAATTTGTTCCCAGTGTTCGGTCTTTCCTTAAAGGAAAAGGACTATCACAGAAAGCTGTTTTACTGTTAGATAACGCCCCAACATCCCAATGAGACGGTTTTTACATCAGACGATGGTTTCATAACAGTAAGATTTTTTCTGCCTAACGTCACTTCCTTAATACAGCCTATGGATCAAGGTGTAATTGAGTCGATGAAACATAATTACCAATTTGATTTTCTGAAAGCTCTTGCAAATGAAGGCGACGCGCTGACCACATTTTGGAAGAAACTTACGATACTGAATGCATTGTACAGAACTTCAAAAGCATGGTCATCTGTGAAACCCGAAACACTTAATCGTTCATGGCGAAAAATTCTTCCAGATGTAAAGGAACAGGATTTCCATGGTTTCGCATATGATAACTAAATAAAGACTGAATTGCTTACTTTAGTTTCAAGTCTTAAGTGGATTTGAAAACGTAGATGAGGAAAACACAAATGAATGGCTCCAAACAGATGTGTGTGAACCTTGTTTCAAACTAATGACGAACGAAGAAATTGTACTTGCCACAACCAAGCAAGATGACGGTGAAAATGAGTCATCAGGTACTGATAACGAAGATACCATTGAACGTCTAAGTCATAGCATGGCACTGCAATGTGTTGATACGTTACTTGATTACATAACAATATGAATTTGAATACAGTGACATCGTAGCCGCCAGAAAGATTCATAAGGATATTAGGAAAAATTGTAACATGTCATAAAAGCAATCAAAAATAACAGGCTATCAATGAAGTGGTTACTGTAATTATGGTGGAACATTTGTGCATATAACCAAAAGACAAGATTTTAAATGCTTACATGTTAACATACTTTAAAGTGTACTGTCCCGCACGAGACCGACCATGTGCAATAAAGCTGGAAAAACATTTTTTTTTTTTTTTTTTTTTTTTTTTTTCACATTATGTTTCTGTGAAATAAAAAGTAAATGTGTAGCTTTAGGTCTTCAATTTCTTTAATAATATAATGTTGTGTAATAATGTTAGCCAGTCGGCAGTGGTGGCCAAATCCAATAGCTGGTGAACAGAATTGGCAACCTTTTTTGGTTACTGATATGGCAACAGCCATGCCTCCAGCATTCCGTTCGAACAAACTTCCCTCCCCCCTCTGCACACAGACGCACACCATTCCCCTCGTCCTTTCTTCCCCCCTTCTTGCGAAGTAGTGCTGCTAGAAATGTGGAAAGGGTGCAATTTACTTAGTATTCTGACAGGGGAGGATGTCTTAAGCCCATCATTCTGGGTTCTTACGTATGCCGGAGTAATTCCTCCATGCCGACTCCCTTCGCTCTCACAGGAACCTATACTTTCCCATTCTGCCCTTAAAGGCAGTCTCCTCCTGAACTCCCTTATAGAAGATGGGACAGATTTGTGTTGTTCAGCTGCCTAGGTCTAATCATGAAATGGAGGCTGATCCTCATTTTCCCTTTCTTTGCTGGGTCCTTGTAGAGTGCGGTCCCTCCTCCATATCCTCACAGTCTCTGGTTCAGATTCATCATCGGGAGCACAGCATAACTGCCACCTTTTCATGGATATCACCTTTCCTGGTTATAATCTTATCCTCAACCATCTTTGATGGTGATGTAGTAATCTACATGGTCCAATCCACATGGGCTCATTTCCATAGCAGTATGGCCCAGTATCCGGACCTGTCGGGTGTGCCCACACTCCCACTTTATCTTCCTCCGTCAGTTGGGATATTTTCTTCTTTTCTGGTGTGGAGGCAGGTATTTCTTCGATTTCTAAGTCTCCTTTACCTGAGGAGACTTAGACTTCCATGGCGCTCCTTGTCTATCTTGAGGAGGTATACCTCCCATTGTTGGACTATGGTTGAGTAGGGTCCCTCTTACTTGGGTGCAAATCCTGCGCAGAAGTGTACATTTACTTTACTGAGCAGGTGGGTTCTCACATATACAATCGATCCTATTGGGAGAGGTTGTACCGTATCTTCCTTAACCGATGGGTAATTTTTCTCCTGATACTGCCTCCATCTGGAAAATTGGTCAGTATCCACCAAGAGAAAATGATTTCCTTTCTTAGACTGATAGTACAGTCCCATAAGGTCAAGGCAATCTCTTTCCAGGGCTGTGTTCTTTATGCCCTTGCAGCAGGGTGAGCAGTCAGGTGGCTTTTACACATGATACACGTTGTACAATGGGTCATATAGGTTCCCACATCACTTTTCACATCTGGCCACAAATATTTGTCTGTGATTTTCCTGCATTCTCCGGTGTCATGCTAACTCATGGGTATGGCGATACTCTAAAACTGCCTGACTTAAGGGCTTCAACTTTCCAATGTTGATTTGCTCCAGGAGGTTTTGTCCATATTGCGCTTGAGTGATCTTGGCAAAATTGCTCTGGATGCACATGTATCCACTTTTGTAGTTCTTTTTCTTGGTGTTCCACCCTTACTAGCTCATCCGAGGCTTTGTACCCTTCTTTATCATGTTTCTTCCGCAAGGCTTGTAATGTGATCTTTCTGTCCTCATGCGTCTTCTTTGAAACATCTGGAGGTACCATCCTATCACATTCATTCATTCCTTCTGCAGTTTTGTCCTTGCTTGGGTGTCATGACAGAGCATCAGGATAGGCACTCTCTGTCCCTTGGCAGTGTTAGATTTCATATGAAAAATTTTGTAACAGTAGGGCCAATCTTGTCAGCTTTGCCCTTTCCTGCTTGGTTTTGTGAAGCCATACAAGTGCTAGGTTGTCTGGTTTTAGTACGAAGTGATGGTCCTCCACATGCTAGCGATACGTCTTTATGGCCTATACCACAGCAAGGCACACTTGTTCACTTAATGGGTATCTCTTTTCAGTTTCTGTCAGTGCTGCACCGGCATATCCAATTATCTGTTTTTCTCCCTGGAGGCTCCTTGGTATAATACCGCTCGCATCAGTTTGCAAGATCAGTGTTCTCTAGGGATCTGGACGGTGGAGCCGGGATAGTTCCTGGAATTTACTCTTTACCTCGTCAAAAGCTTCCTGATAGTATCTCATCCATCTGTACCTTGCATCCATCTTCAGTAGCTCTTTGAGGTGTGCGGTGCTTTCTGCCAAGTGTGGGACATAGTCCCTTAACCAGTTACAAGTACCCAGGAATTGTCGGAGTTATTTTCTGGATTTTGAGGCTTCTGCTTCTAAAATGGTGATTACCGACTTTAGGTAGCCTCATTTCCTTCTGGGGTTACTATGTGGCCCAGATATTTGTTTTTATCTTTACCGAAATGACATTTCTGAAGTCTAAAAGTCAGAACATGAATCTGTAGTTGTTCTAACACCAGGCTCAGGTGGCATTTGTGCTCTTTCCAATTATCAGAGTACACAGTGATGTTATCCAGGTATGCAAAGGAAAATTTTCCCACATAATCCACTAAGACCTCCGTCAACATAAATTTCTGTAACGTAGAAAGAGCACTTTTCAGCTCGAAATTGCAGAGTTTTTCCATCATGGGTGGTAAAGGCCATACAATGTCTGGATCCTGGTTTCATGGGTATTAATCAGTACCCACTGCATAAGTCCAGGGAGTAGAAAATCTTGGCCTTTCCTAGGGCTTTCAGTGTGTGACTGATGTTAACTGTGGGAGGGGCTGCATCATAGGTAACGGCATTAAGGGCCCGGTATTCCTCGCAGAATCTCAGTTCTCCATCCTTCTTTGGTACCAGTACTACCCTCGAGTAGTTGAAAAATCCGCTTCCACTAGAGACTAGCATTTCATCGACTGAACCAGATCAGCGATGATGGCTTTTTTGGTGGAAGAGGGTTGGCCCTGCTTTGCTCATACTGGCTGATCCGTCTTCAATAGGATCTCATGTTCTATACTTCGGTTCTGTTTCAGGGGTTCTCTGGGTGAAAAGTCTGTGGCATATTGATCCAGTATTTCCCTTGTTCTTCTGCATGGTGCTCTGGTGGTTGGTGTTGGACCTCCTCCCATGGTATCTCTTCCTACTCTTCCTTTCTGCCCTCCAAGATCCAAGGTATGATCTTTGTTTCTTGGATTCCTAGATGGCTCCTTTTTCCCGAGCATTCCAGCACAAATTCTTGCTTTTCCATCCAGGATAATCCCAGTATCACTTCTTCCCCTAGATAACGAGACATGTAGAATGTTGCTTCATCTTCAATCTTTGTCCCGATCCAGAAGTTTAGAGTTATGGTTCTTTCCAGTTTCAGCTTCCTTCTGGGCTCTGCCAGGTAAACTGTTTGATTTGTTGGAATGATCCGTCATTGCTCTCCGGATATTAACGTATCAGTTCATATAAAGTTTGCAGTGGCTGCTGAGTCCATTAGAGCTCCAACTTCCCTCCCTTCCAGTTCTATCAGGATTCTTAGTATTTCAGCATCCAGTTCTTTCTTACATAATTCTTTAAGTTGATTGGAGTTCATTCCTTGTGCCTCCTTTTCTGGTTGACTGGGGCGGCGGGTCCCGTTCTTGGCCCAGTTGTGGCGTTTCTCACCTGTTTCTGTTGGGTTCTTTGTTCCTCTGAATTTTCTCTTGGTTTCCCTGTCTGGTTGGGACAATTTCATTTCCAGTGCCCCGACTTGCCGCAACCCCAGAAACTTGGATCCATAGTGGTTTTGGGCCTTGGCAGAAGGGCAGAGGAGGGTGGTACCCCAACCATACCTCGTACTTCTCTAGTCTGCTCACGAGGTTCCATACTGTTTCTTTCTTGATCCCGCTCTACCAACTTTGCTCTCTTTACCGATTCCTCTACTGGCAAGGGTTCTGGTGTCCTTAGAAATGTTCTGATATTCGGATGTAATAGTTCTATGGTTAGGGGAAGGTTCCTGTTTATATTCCCCTCTGGATATACTCGCTTGTATAGTTCCCGGGTTATCTTTGCTATAAGTTTCAGCCCTCGAACCGGTCTTGTAGACTTCTATAAAATATTCCCAGGTTTCCACGAAATCCCTATATTTGTGCCACCACCTTTGTGCTTGTTCACCAAGCTGTCTCCGCATAGTATCTACTCACTGCGAGCGAGGTATGCCATTTTCTTCCAACAGCGTCTCACACGTTTCCGTAAACCTCTGTGGGTTTTTGTGTCCCTTCCCTCAGAATTCAGGCAGTACCCTCGTCACGTCATATGTGGGGTAACACGTCGTACCTGGGGCATCACACGTTTAGGTTCAGGTTCTACCCTGATTGGGGTAGCTTCATTATTGTTTGCGTTGGGCATAAGTCGATATGTCAGGCAATGAAATTATAGTCCTATCATCTGTCTCACTTCATCCCTCCAACCTAGGCAGGCAAAATGGACTTCCTTCCTGCAATCCTCACATTGGACTTGGTATTACCCTTCTCCCATATAGTCTTTTAATGCGCATCTTTTCCGTCCTTCACGGCAGGTATCATGTATGTAGGCTATCCCCTCATATTGTCTCGTGTCTTTCTATATTATCCATGGAAGGTGGAATTCTTCTTTTAAACCCACACACGGTTTCTCTGTCTCCAAATAGGTGAGCAAACAAATTTCCTACATCCCTCATACAACAGAATAACAATGCCCGCCCTATCCTTTACAAAGGATGCTTTTTACCGGTTCTATACTCTCACCATCTCACAATGGTTGCTTGAACAAAACAGCCACGGGCAGCGGGGCTCCCCCTGCTTTATGTCTGCCCACGCCAGCGAGGAATGAGAGGAAGGATTGCTCAGGGTATCCCATCAACGTGCTGCATGGACCGTGACTGACAGGGGGTTCCCAACCCTGCATTCGGTTGATTTGTGCCTTTCAACTAATTGATAGTGCGTGGCCCTCAACTCATTGATCCACCCATGCCAGGTAGCTGACTAATCGCGCGCTGCATGTCTGCCATAGCTGCTGAGCGGCAGGGGCATTGTTGCAAATAGACCAGGCGCTGTCTGGATCACAACAATATAGTGTGCATAAAACAAATAAAATGCTCAATTAAGTGATGTAGCGACATAATGTGTATACAAGTGAAAAGGTATGTTCCCCAATTGAGAAGTTAAAAGGGAAAAAACTCTCTTCAGTGGCACACCCAAGTGGAACATTACTGGGGCCATGAGCAACTGTGGGAATTAATATGAGATCCAAAGGATCCAACCAAAGAATTACAGAAGAAGCAGAAAGTGAGAGAGAGACAAAGGTGAGGTTTAAGATTGGAATACATGTGCACCCACAATGCCATGTTCATCTCGAAGGCAAAGTTACAGCCAAGAATATTTGGGACACATTAAAGGTTGCCTTAGAGGACATGGGTCCAAGTACACTATGTATCCTTCTAGAAAAGCTCTTCAACATCGATCTGAAGAGATGCACAAGTATGGAGCAATATGTGACAATAATACTAGGTGCTTCGCAAGAGGGTAAAATGCTCAATGCAAGCTGAATTATACTATAGTACTAATGTTGCTGTTTTGAAGGCTGACACCAGAATTCCAACCATTAAAATTGACTCTCCAAACATCTAGTGTCCAGCTCACAGCTGATTATGTGAAGGGACAACTCCTGCAGCAAGAATATACACCCAGAGGAAGAGAAAACAGTACATTAGACTGGGCATTTGTCACTCAAAACTATGGGTGACATAATCATGAAGCGATGTTGACGAACCTAAAGGATTGCTTCACCTGCCGAAAACCTGGGCATCATGCTTCTAACTGCTACAAGAATTCCAACAGAAGAGAACTGTGGAAAACTGACCCAAAAAACCAAGATTTTTCTTTCTTTGCAGCATTAACTGCTATTGTGCAAGGAGAAAGTTCGTATTTATATTCAGGTGTAACAGCACGCGTGACCAACAATAAAGCTATACTTAAAGACTTGCATGAGNCGCGTGACCAACAATAAAGCTATACTTAAAGACTTGCATGAGTTTAGTGCAACAACAGATACTTGTGCTGATAATGACTTAAAGCTGAAAGGTTAGGAAGGGCAGAAGTTTGCCTTAAAGATACCCCTGGAATTACCTCCATTAAAAATTTAATTTTTGTGCCAGATGTAACAGCAAATTTGTCATGTGTAAGCAAGCTGGTAAGTTCTGGTTTGAGTATTGTATTTTCAAATGCTAGCTGTATGATTTACATGTCAGTGGAGTTATTTCAAGAAGCAAGGTATGTACAAGTTGTAACTAGACAATAACTACGACCAGGGTGCGAGAGCAAATGTGGTGAGTGAGAAAATTATTGATGTTTGCGATGTCCCCTCCGGTTGTGGCCCTCTGTTCATATCCCGGCATCAGTGATATCACCTATTAATTATTATAATGACTATTGTCTAGAAATTTTATGCATCTGCTAGTTCAAACAGTCAATAAATAGATAGAAGTTTGATTGTCTTGTATTGCCTAGTACTAATGAACCCGTGCAACCTAATTGGGTATACTTGTTTATGAACTCTTAACTGAGAAATTGCTGATTTCCTACTGTCACTGTCAGCAATAAACACTCACTTCTCTGTGATGTACTGGGCCACTGTACACCATAACATCGCAACAAATATTTAATTTACTTAACTCGTAACACTACCCATGACCACAGTACCTCTCTCATTTCTCAAAGAAGACTGTGCCACTATCCACCATACTTTATGTGTAAGTGCCTCTCTATCCTGCTGACAAAAAACCATGGACCCCCAGCATTGGCGCAATAATATCACCTCTACCTCTGCAGGACACTGCGATGCTCCTCTCCATGTGTTACTTAGTTGTTTGGTGCTCCGGGAATGTTGCTTGGACCTACCAATACTCAGTATGCATTTATTGTTGTTCAGTTGCATTTACCAAGTTCTAATTTGTAAAATAAAATCCTCCCTCCACTGCAGATAGCCAGGAGCAAGAGGTACCACGTGTGCAGCTGGGAATGGCCAGCCATTACCTTCAGCATTACCAGTTGTCGATACAGGACAGAATCTTATAATAAATACACTTGATGCAGTATGAAAAATAGTGTGATATTCTGACAGGCTGTGAGATGGCGATAAAAATGATATCAAACAACAAGCACTTAAAATGAACATTATCAACTAAGGTGCCTGCCATACAGTAAACATACCTAATACAATGTAGGGTCATCACATAACCCTCAAAAGTTATTATGTCGGCATAGATAACTACAGACATAGAACTTAAAGCCTCCAGTAATTTTTTCCCTACACAAATCTTTGTAAATACAAACAAATACAAAGTATCTTACATTATACTCAATTTAAACTCAGGTTCTTCAATTGCAGTCTAGTTTCCTTAATTTCTGGATTTTGGTAGAAAAGGCATCTTTTGTCGCTTTTTTTTAACTCCCAANCAATTGCAGTCTAGTTTCCTTAATTTCTGGATTTTGGTAGAAAAGGCATCTTTTGTCGCTTTTTTTTAACTCCCAATGCAAAACCTACCTCACTTTAAATTATGACAATAAATATTAAATGTTGTTAAAAAAATTACCTTGAACATATTATGTTAATGTTATATTGTAGCTTCCTAAATTCATCAACTTAGCTTAATAATACAACGACAGTAAACCCCCATTATAATGAACCCTATTAAAGTGAGTGTGCCTTAAAGAAACATTTGCTTGTGTCAAGGTCANGACAGTAAACCCCCATTATAATGAACCCTATTAAAGTGAGTGTGCCTTAAAGAAACATTTGCTTGTGTCAAGGTCATTTCATCATATGACTCAAGCCAGTTGCCAGCCAAGCTACATTGTCTGGAATTCCACAAATCATTATGTCAGGCACAGTGCATCTAGTTCTATTTCAAACATAATTTGTCATTTGTTTGTTGCACACACTTATTCACTTCTACTTCTATGCTTTTTCTATGTAAAATACACATGTTTTATATCTATATATTTCCATTGTTTCATTGATATAAATAATACCTTTCAAGACTAATTTGTTATAAACTGGACATTCATTGAAAATGACAACCTTCAGCCCCAATTAGTCGATTGTAATAGGAGTGTACTGTATATCCTTTATTTTTTGCCCTGTCCTATAAGTTACAAAACATATTAAGTTCTTTAAAATTAAGATTTTTTCCCATTATATTGTTTTTATTGTGTAATGACCAGACTAATCTTGCGTACTGATAGCGTGTTTTTTCTTTTGTATATTAGCGGCAATCTTTGCTGCATTCCGTTTTCCCTAACCTTCAACAAAGTTTTTCCCTCTCACATTTCCATTTCCTATCTCGACACATAACAAAAGCTGAAACCTCACCTGGTATATATTTTCTTCCAAGCTAAGGTAGCCTGCAGACATTTGATAAACTTTATCTGCCGCCTTCGACAGTTCAGTACAAAATTTCCCCGGGTGTTTTTCCTTCCAAAGATTCTCTTGCCTCCACCACTCAGTCTCTTTTATTGACAATAGAAACCAACCCTCTGCCTACATCTGGACGGTGTCCCAAACCATTTCTTAAACACCCATTTCTCATGGTCACAATATGCAATTACTGCTGTCTTCTACCCTCTTGAAAGACTGTTTTACCGCTGCTGTAGCCACTTCCGCTTGCGTAAACAACCCCCGTTGAACGCCCAGCTGGTCACATGCCACACCCATTGTTTCAGCTTGTTGGCCATCCCTGCTTTCCGTGCGACTACATGTTCCTCTCATCATGATTTTTGTCCCTAACAGTTCACATNAGCTTGTTGGCCATCCCTGCTTTCCGTGCGACTACATGTTCCTCTCATCATGATTTTTGTCCCTAACAGTTCACATGCAATGGCCACTTTTTCTGTGCATATCATCACTTTTCTACCTGATTTGCCTTCAACCCGATTTATTACTAATCGCAACTCATCTCTGTTGTTATTAGCCTTATCTCTTAGCCTTTCCTCTGCCGTGTGGAATTTGTTGTCTNAGCTTGTTGGCCATCCCTGCTTTCCGTGCGACTACATGTTCCTCTCATCATGATTTTTGTCCCTAACAGTTCACATACAATGGCCACTTTTTCTGTGCATATCATCACTTTTCTACCTGATTTGCCTTCAACCCGATTTATCACTAATCGCAACTCATCTCTGTTGTTATTAGCCTTATCTCTTAGCCTTTCCTCTGCCGTGTGGAATTTGTTGTCTNCACTAATCGCAACTCATCTCTGTTGTTATTAGCCTTATCTCTTAGCCTTTCCTCTGCCGTGTGGAATTTGTTGTCTACACTTGCTGCTTACTCCCAAGTCCAATCCACGAATTTCTGCCCTAATCGCTCCTCCATTTTTTTCCATTTGCGAGTCCATCTGCTTCATTCTCACATCCATCCAATACAGCCGTGCACCCATTTTATTTTGAAATTAATACACTCATTTGTCATTTGTACCATAATTAGCTGGAACTCCCCGTTTAGTGCCGATTTTGGAATAGAAACCCCAGCGGATTGACTACCACCGCTCCTTGTATCCTCATTACTCAACCATTGCCGAACAAAATCGCTAAAGGGACCCCTTCACTTTCTGTGCTGCCTTCTAAACTGTCTGCCATGTCTGTCATTTTAGTTTGATTGTCTCAGGCAACAAAGGTTTCATATATGTCTCGTTCCCCTCTTACATTATTCTATTTTCCAGAACGTCCTCATTTAATTTATATGGTAGCATGCAAGGTGACCAGATCAGATCACTGATGTGNAGAACGTCCTCATTTAATTTATATGGTAGCATGCAAGGTGACCAGATCAGATCACTGATGTGTACTATTCTTCTTTCTGCCCCCTTAACATCTCCGCTGCTGCTCTGGCCCTGGAAAGTCATTTTCTGAGAGCTCAGGTCACAAATGTTGATGATGGCATGGAGCTGTAGATCATTCGCTACCTAGGACACCAAGCCGACCCTCGCCCCGCTGATGTGAAAATGTGTTGGTTCCCTGTTGTCTTCCTCCACCACAGCTGACATACCCTTGTGCAACCAGGAGATGCTGCAATTGGGTAATGTTGCCTGCTGCTGTTGTACTTGACCCTCACCGCTGCCAGGCATTTTCTGCTGCCTACCTGCAATGACCGTGCACTGTTTAAGAACATTGAATCCTTATATATAAAGCAATTGCAGTAAAAGCCTTAATATTTTAGTGAAACTTGTAACAAACAGAATTGGTTTCAAAAAACAACTGTGTAGGGTCACAGAAATCAAAAGTTAATTCAACTGTTGTTTACATTTTCCAGAAGTGGAAGTAGGTAAACTGAATAAGGATGAATGGTTTTTATAAATGCTGACACTGTGGTAAAAAAATAATCATTTGAAGATGTTTGTGAAGTGCATACAGTGTCGTGGGAATGTTGAATTTTAGAATGACTAATACTCTTTTTAAAAAACATTAAAAATTTTAATGCTAATGATTTGAGTTTTAGTGCTAATGATTGAGGTTGTGTTACTAGGTAGTGGATTGTAATTATCATTATATTTTGTAAGTGTAATTAGCAATACAGGTTAAGTGATTCAAGGCAACTGCATATCAGAATACTGTGCTCTTTTGCATAACAATAACACAAGGTACTATTTAAAATAATAACAAGTGAGATTGCATTTTTGTAATTAAGTCTTTTAGATGTGTTTTGTCTTCGAAAAGTATTTGCTCAGTCTGTTTAAATTATTCTGAAATTACTTTAAGAGTAAAAATACAAAACACTTATGAGTATTTTATTTGATGAGCATTTTATCTGAAATTGTGATTTTGTTAATTGTTAAAATTTGACATTGCCATGGGCGAAAATTTTAGTTTATCAGTATATCTGGTACTGTGCATATATATATGCAAGGTTTTATTTTTAAAAGAACATTTGTGAGTTTTCTTTAAATATAAGTAGTTTTTTATTTCAAAATATGTATTAAAGTTAGGATTATTTTGTTAACATGTTTAAAAATTTAACTACTATAACTTACTAGGTATTGAAGATAAGGCAATTGGTAAGCCCTTTGTAAAAACTTTTGTAGAAATTGCTAATTAATCTAAGGAAAATGTTCTAATATTATAATTACCGTAAAGCGTATTAGTGAAGATTTGGTGAATTTTGATATACCTTTGTAATTATGTAGTAGAAGCTCAAGCTGTCATGGGCTATTGTGTAATTGTAACTAATGTGAGTTATTAACGCAGAGTACAGAATCGGAAATGCTATAGAAAGGTTAAAAAGTTTTATTTTTCAATTGAAAATGGTGTAACAAAGAAAAAATTCATTACTGTTATTTTGCAAAGAATTGACAATAGGAATTATAAGGAAGATTAATTAAGGATGCAGTAAATGTTACCTAAATTTCCAAAGGTTGAAGTGGTTGAGGTGTTGTATAGTATTGAGCCTTAAGTATCTGCGTAAGTAGTAGAAGATGTTGCTGCAGTTTATGGTGTCCTGGGATCAGTGGCACAAGGAGGAAGCGTAGTTGGATTGGGACAGGTCTGGGGCCCTTTTTTATAGTCAGCACTGACCTATGAGAGGCAGTCGCAGTGGCATTTAATGTTTTTTGTCAGCACTGACTTATGGTGAGGCAGTCGCAGTGGCTTTAATGTTTTGTGTCAGCACTGGCCCACAGAGGCCGTCGCAGTGACTTTTTTTTATAGTTTTGGGCAGACCTGGGTCCCCTTTTGGAAGGTGTGTGCTGATCCCAGTGAGAGACTAAAGGGCAGCAACCCACAATGAATCATCAATGGCACAGGTAGAAATACACCCTCAACCACACATTATAACAACAGGTAACTATTTGAAACCAGTGAAAGGTGTGATTTTCTTTTAGCATCCCTGTCAATATCTTGTTACTCTTCAACAGGTGAAGAAAATAATTTTGTTATTAGTTGATTACCATGTTATATATGTAAATTGTTGTCATCAAGAAGCAGAGGCACAGTGGTTTACAGAACAGTAGCATACAAGATAGGTTTCGCTTTGGGAAAGATTTCTTCCAAATCTATCCCAAACCGAGGGGGGTAATGTAATGACGCAGTATTCTTAAGATTTGGGACACGTGTTTCAATTTTGTGCGTTTTTCTTAAGCTTTGCTAAGCTTTGTAATATTTTTATCGGGTTTGAAATTAAAGCAGTGGTGGTTTGTATTACCATGATAGTTGTTTATCCGGCAGGCGTTTACCGTTTTACGGTTATCAGGAGTCCAGTTGTCATTTCGTTTTGAACGTCGTTGTTTTCAGTTTTTGTTAAGTGTCAGCATTATTTACCTTTTTTCAGAATGCGTCAACAAGTTTTGTTGTACGAGAAGTTCGTTTATGTTGATGGCGCAGTATTAGTTCCTACAACGCAGTTTCGATAATGTGTCGAGAGCGTGCGTGGCCAGGCCCTTATCTCAGGAAAGGGGGGTGATAGGCAGCACAAAGATGTGTGTGCCTGTTTTCCCTTCAAGTCACCTCAGGTCAAACAGTGCTTCAAGTCAGTCGCCCTTCAGAACTGGAGGTCATTTGATATCAAGCAGTCGTCGGAAGCATCATACAATGCTCGCCTAGGCCGCGTCAGGCGTGACGAGAACCCCCACATCTGCAACTAGACTTTGTTATTTTATTTCTCAGCCGGTGTGGGAGGTTGCCGCATTTCATATTTCTTCAGAACAGTTTTTAAGAACATAATAATTAAGTAAACAACTGTGGCTCCGTTCTGACCATATCTATTTATCTGTGCATGTTTCGTACTCTGCATATTCTGAACTTCGGCTGTGAAATTTGTCACTTCAAGATTAAATAAAAGTAAATAACAACTACTCTGGAACTTGAACTTATTTCTTAATTAATCGGCGTCCATTTTACTGAGTCTCGTGTACTACCTATGAGCTAGTCGAGTGCAAGTCTGCAAACTTAGTCGGCGCTGTAACTGTTGTGCCCAACGTTACAGGGTAGTAGGCATTATTATTTCCATGAAATAATTTGATTACAGCGACAGATAGGTGTTGTGGTCTTCATATATTTTTGTTCCATTACACATTATTCAAACAGTCCATCTTGAATATTTCCTCCAATGTTTGAAATAAACTAATACTTCAGTTCCAACTTCAAAGATGTGGCCTTCTCTTACAATTCAATTTATATCATAAGTCATACGACTTATAATGTTTTCACCTTCCTTTTTTTTTTTATTCATGACTACCCTGCTGCCAAAGTTTGTTGGGCTAATTAAAATATATACGCTGTATACACGTCCCTGGTGACAAGTCAATTATTACCTGTTGTTCCAAGAGCTGTGGTTGCCCCAGAATGACTGCCACCCTCTGTCATTCAGAAATATGGAACTCAGTAGGGTTGAGTCTATCCGAGAACTTTAGCTCAAGCATAACGGTTCCCTCTGTTTCTAGTAGGGTAATTTCTTGGGCCGTATGAATGGTGTCTGGTGTCTGGACAAGGTTTGGCAGGCCAGTGGGATTGTGATTTGAGGATAAAATTGGCGTTGACTGCTGTGTCTAGGGTAGCTAGAACTTACCTTCTTCCCATGGTCACCAAGATGCGGGATGGGTCTTTGATGATGACCTTCTCTTGGATAACGGCCATGCACAGGGCCTCGCTTAATTTTCGCCAGGGCTGCAGGACTGTCTTCTTGGCCAGGCCATTCCCCGATGGGCTGGACAGGCAGGTGTGGATTTGAAATTGTTCCCCTTTTTCAGTATTGAGGTTATCTCCTGGGTTTCATGCCTAGTCCAGAACTTGCTTTGATATACATGGTAGTCTTTGCAGAAATTTCTGGCAGGAGAATGCCAACAGCAGAGCCAGGGCTGGTGCAGGGTTGGCTAGCTTCCCTCAAGTAGTTGCTTCTTGTGTGGTGGTTTGCGCTGAAATGACTGGAGCAGCCCTGGCCCTGGCTTTTGCTTTCTGTTTGTCGGCTACATTCTGTTCCTGGGCTCGGGTTCTCCTGACTAGTTCTTTGAGTGTTTCTGGAGCTCTGGGTTCTCCAGGTGGGACCATATCTTGAGCAGTAATAATTGTGTGATGAGCTCCACAGCATCAAACTCATCCCACATGGGTGCACTTACTGGAAAATGAGCATCTTGTGGCTGATAAAAATGTCATCTTCCTGCCCCTCTTACAGTCAACCAAGCGACCATGTGTGGTTCTGAAAAATAGGTGATCAGTCTCTCTACCAGTTGTGACAAAATCCCCATACCTTCACCACTATCTTTTGGCGTCCCCTTGAAATTGTGCAGTTCCATGGATCTTCCTGTGGTATTTCCAGCATTTAGTTCAAAATACACTCGCTAGATAGAAACACCTCATCCTCTACACCTCAGTTTCTTGAGGCTGGCCAAAGCAGGTAGAAAGGGTGTGGCGATGAAAATTACAGGCTATTAGACACACTACGTCTCATAACTCTTCCCTGGATCTCTCACTGAGACCTTCAGAGAGTCTAGATATTTTTGTACATTTTAAGGATGTTTTATGGTTTTATGACACAGTATCGACGATGCGATGGGAACGGCAGCTGGTCAAGGTTGGATAGGCAAGCTACTGGAGTTGTCTCCTGATGAGATATATTGCCATCCCCTCATTGGAGAGCTCTTGCCAGGATACTGGAACTTATGGCATTTAGCAGGCGTGCTGCCTCTGCCCTTAACAATGTGTAGACATGGTTGGGCCTAGATTCTCGTCCACCAGCTTCCCTGGCCAATGCATAGCCCTCTTGGCTACCTTCCACCACCCAGCCTGGTTACATGTCATACAGAACAGACGGAAAGGAGAGAGTTGGCTTAAAGTAGGTGTTCAGTTAAGTCTCTGCATGGCTCAGTGTAACAACGGGGTGTTACTGAGGGTGGTGGGAATTCTGGGCTGCCTCCCAGACAGCAGTGACCTCCCTCATAGCGTGTTGCCACAGTACATTTTGTCTCCTTTCAGGTTATCAGGTAGGACGGAATTACCGTCAGCGCACAGAGTCCTTGAGGGAAAATTCACAAATTGCGTCTTTATGGCCCACCCTTACTATCTATCAAGGAGCACCCAAGGTGGTGGGATTATCGCCAATGACCAAGTACTCCACCAGTAAGGTAAGCAAAGATTCGTACACTCCTCCCTGGTGGTGACTGGTGAGGCGGGACTACTGCCATACCCCAGTCTCCAGAACAAGAAGGATGCTGCCTTAACTATCTGCCTGAAGGGTTTTTTTTGAGGGCATAGCTTCACGCCTATACCTGGAAAAGTTGCTGTGGATGTGGGGCGAAATGGGGATAAAGATGGAGAAGGTATCTGAAAGACAACAAGCTGGTAGAGAAAGTGCAAACCATGATAAAGTATATTATATTTATTAGTAAGCCAATAAAACAAACACACTCAACCTGTACCCTGACCTGGGGCTGAAGGATAGAACCTAGGTTACCAACAATGTATTGGGACAAGGGGATGTGGTATGGATGACAGTGGCAAGGGTAACCTCTACAGCGTAACTCAGACTTAAGTCAAGGGCATAACATGATGCCTAAAGAAGGAGAACGTGCACTGTGACATCAGTCTAGCAGTCTTAACAGTATAACACTGTAACAAGGTGAACCAGGTGGAGAGAGAGCTGCTTGAAACAGCCCAGAAACATGAACTGCATGGAGTATATATGCCCTAGAATGATGGGGGAGAGGCATACAGAGAGAGAGAGAGAGAGAGAGAGAGAGAGAGAGAGAGAGAGAGCAGTAACACCGTGCTGTGCACCGGGATGTGCGTGAGGTACCCCTCCATGGCCAGCGGCTGGAAGGTAAGTAAGGTGAGCACTGGTGCATTGTAGGCAGCCAGTTTAATAGGCAGCAGTAGCAGAGCTACCCTTTCACCATGGAAAGTCAGGGGCATGTGCTATCAAAAATTTCTTGCATGGGGGGCACAGCTGTGGAGAAAAGGTGTCGTCCCATGGTGCATTAAGGACCAAAGTGTAATTCACAGTGAAGTTAACATGAGGCTCATTATGTTACCTTTGTGTTAACTTTGTGTCAAAATTTTATTTAAATTCATACCTTTATTACCTCTGAAGTTAAGAAAGGCTTGTCATTGATATGTTGTAATTTAATACTACCAAAATATGCTGTTTCTAGGGTATAAAAAAAGGTAAGTATGTTTACGTGTATATTTGCAAAGAAAAGTACATGTGAGCAGTTGTTGAAATATTTAAAACAGTTAACTCTATATGTCTATAATATCCTCTTCTTTCACATAAATTGATGCCACTCTGCACCCAAATATTGTCTTTAATTCCAGAATTTATCACATTGTTAATTTGTTTGTTATTCAAATACACATGAATGAAATTGTTAAATTTAACATTTTTTGTAACTGATACACAATAAATATACAAATCAGAAGTTGTGAGAAATAAAAATGAATAAAGAAAACAAAAGAAAATAATCATCCCTTAAATCTGATTGAAATGTTTGTTATGTTGAAGTTGGGTCAACTTCTCACATGAAAAAATTACTTTTGTATCTGTCTTAATTCTATGTGAATACACTGCTGAGCAATCTATATCTGAATATAATGACAATGCAAAGTTAACACAATGAGCTTGACGTACAACCTGGGTCTGGGTAAGTGCCAAGTCTCTTTCCCCTGGGAGCTTGGAAGCTCATTGCTCCATTTACGGTGTAAACTATAGTGTTTGGGATCCTTCACTGGGACTTTGTTCATGATGGGGCTGCAGTGGGAGCTAGCGAAGTTGATGCCCAAGAAGTGGTAAATACAGCAGTAGTGCTAGTAGGATTAGCTGATGACAGATGACTAGGGAATGCAACCTGGCATTTAACTGAGGTAACCGTGGCTATTATTTACTCACTTTCCCGGTATACCACTTAGTTAGGCAACAATCTCCATTGTCCTTCTATTTGATGTTTTTTGTTGATGATTCTTCTGTCTGCCTTCTGTAGTTTATCTGTTGTTGATTTGGTGTTCAATTTGAATAGTATTTTGCTAGCATAAGTTGCTTCAGGCTTGATAACGGAGTAATGGTGTCTGAATTTGGTGTTCATCGAGAGACATTTCTTCTTGTAGGTTGGCTAGGTGATTCGTTGTGTTTGTTTCAATTTAGTTGTTCTGCTTTCTATTGATTCTTTCTCGTTTGAGTTCCAGGTTATAATTTCCCCCAGATACTTGAATTTATTTACAATTTTAATTGGTTTATTATTGTTTAGTTGGATGGCTGGTGTTTCAACCTTGAAGGTTGGCATCATTTCTGTTTTTTGGAACAAAATTTGTAATCCAACTTTTGCTGCTTTTTTTTCGAGTTCTTCAATTTAAAGTTTAGCTTTTTCTACATTGTTTGCAAGTAGTGCAAGATCGTCTGCGAATGCTAAGCAATTCAGCTTAATAGTTTTGCCAATCTTGATGTTTGGCTGGTATTTCTTACTCCACTCTCGCATGACTTTCTCTAATGCGCAGTTAAACAGTAATGGTAAGAGTCCATCTCCCTGTCGAAGTCCAGTTCGGACTTCAAATGGTTCAGAGAATTCACCTCTGAATTTAACTTTTGAGTTTGTATATTTAAGGGCCATTCCAATAAGGTTGATTAGTTTTTGGTGTAAGCCGAATTCCTTAAGGATTTTCAGTAGTGACTCACAATGGATACTGTCATACGCTTTCTTGAAGTCAACAAAAGTGATGATCAAATTCTTATTTTGAACTCTTTGATGTTTCTTGATCCACTTAAGACTGATGATTTGATCTGGACAGCTTCTTCCTGGTTCTCGGTCGAGTTGTTCTTGTATTCTTGTGTATATAATTTTAGATAAAATCTTATATGTGATATCAGTTAGAGATATCCCCCATCACCTTTTTTGTGCAATGGGTGGATTATCGCTGTGTTCCATTCTTCAGGCATTTTCTCAGTTTTCCAGGTCTATGATGTGTTTGTGTAGGTTATGGAGGGTTTGTTCATTTGCATTCTTCCATATCTCTGCAACCAGTTGATTCGCCAATAGTGCTTTGTGGTTCTTGAGTGAGCCAATTGCTTTGATCACTTCATTGAAATCTGGTGGTATAACCTTTACTAGTGGTGTTTTATTTTTTGGATAAGGGTCAAATTCTAAGTATTCCTCTGGTTCTTTACAGTTGAGCAATTCTTTGAAATGGTCTGCCATAATTTTGGCATTGTCTTGATTGCTGTGTGCCATTTTCCCATTTTTATTTTTCATCATAAGTATGGGTGGAATATACTTTGATTGATATTGCCTAAATGTTCTGTAGTAGTCCCTTGTTTTATGCTGATTGAATGCTTCATCTATGGATTGTACTGTTTCTTTTTGATGATTTCTTTTAATTTTTCTAATTTCTTTGGCAGTTTGTCTTCTAGCATTGATTAGTTCTTCTCGGGATTCTTCAGCTTTCCTTCGTTGGTCGTTCAACCATGCCTTGTGCCTTTCTTGAATTGCTTTGTCGCAATCCTCGTTGCACCAGATATGTTTGTTTCTCCTTCTAATGGGAGCAATTTCCTCAGCTAAGTTTTTCAGTTTATTAATTATCATCCCCAGTTTTTCGCTTAAAGATGTTTTGGATCCCTCCAAATACTCTGCATTATTTATTAAATAACTAGGGTCATATTTCCTCCTCCTATTGGATTGGGATGGTTTGTGTTTCTTTTTTGGTGTTAACCTGATTTTTGTCTTTGAGATATAATGATCCGAATCGATGCCCACAGAGGACTTTGACATTATAAATTTTTTTGTGACAATTTTGATCCATGGCTACATGATCTATCTGGAACTCACCCAATTTTACATTAGGGCATTTCCAGGTTTTTAGTTTGTGCGGTTGTCTCTTAAATCTTTTTGTTTCCATAATAAATTCATGATCTACACACAGTTCAATTAATCTTTGACACCATTCTTGTTTGTTAATTTATGAGCTGGCCATTTTCCCACCACTGTGCAATATCTTTTTTCTTGTCCTATTTTCACGTTTAAATCTCCAAGCAAAATTTTAATATGTGTATCAGGGATGTTAGATATCAGTTGGTCGAGCTCTTCCCAAAATTTTTCCGTTTCTTCTCTATCTTTTGTGCAGGGTTAGTGGCAACGAAAAAATAGTTCTAAGGTAAACTGGGTGGCATTTAGAGAGAGACAAACTGTTGCGCCAAGCATGGCGAGAGATCTTGAAGACTAATGAGGCGACAGGTGTAGGTAGGCAGCTGAACAGTATGGCGACTGAGCAGAAACTAACTGCTACGAGGGGCCTGTGTGAGTTTTATACATACCCATCCAGCCATGGGCAATTGAGGGAGGGAGAGCAAGAGAGGAGAGAGCTTGCTTCCCCGGTCATCTCAAAGGGCAAGACACAACCACACCTCCAAGGCAGGCACACATGCCTATAACCAGGCAGTGGCAGACCTCTTGGGACTGTAAGTAGGTGAGGGTGCTGGGTGCTGATGTTGCAGGATCTGGCAGCAGTGTAGCTTAGTGGGAGAGGGACAGCTGAGGCAGAGGCTCAATAGGATAAAGTATATCACTCATGTTGCGTCAAGCTCCATGTTAACGTCATTATGAATCAGCCTTAATGTCCTGTGTTGTCTGCTCTCTAATATTGAATAAATTGATGTAGAAATACTGTGACAGAAAATGTTAGCACTGGAGGCTACCTTACTTTTGAGGTTATTCTATACTCTGGAAATTATAGTGTTAACACTTGTTTAACAGTCTTTGTTTTATCTGATGATGTTTCAGGGCATCAGAGCAAACATGTCTCGACTGTACAACCTGATCACAAACAAGCAATTTGAAGCCTGCAAAGCTCGTTCCAAGTACATTCGGCTTTTGTTCTCTTTGTGCTTCTTTCATTCTATTCTGGTGGAGAGGAGAAAGTTTCAGCAACTAGGTTGGAATGTCAGCTATAATTTTACTGACTCTGACTTTCAGGTAAGCTTATGCTATAATTTCAGCAAACTTCATATGCCTTGATATGGTCATACATTTAATGCATGAATTATAATGTCATCTTTTTAATGTCGGCACCTTGAAGGCCAGAAATATTGCAAAAACTATATAGACCAGAAGTTTTAATGTATGATGCAGGATACTTGTCATAAGAAATGTGATTTATAATAAAATTAATGGTTAACTTCCAGTCATGACAGTACTGCAAACAATTAAAATATTGTAAAGGATATGCCCAATAAATATCTGGGTGTAAATCAAATTCATTATTAAAATTTAGATGTACGTTAACAAGCACTAGTAGAACAGTTTTACATTTATATTACTTTGAAATATATTGTGACGAATCACAAATAATTGTAATACAAATTACAGAATACGCTTTAAAGGAGGGGTGACAAAATACAGTCCTAAATAATGTCCTCATATAGGAAATAAAATGCTTTGCACAACATGGTTAAAAAAGGGTAACAATTACAAAAAGTGATCAGACTTCACAATCAGCAAGCTCCTTGATAATAAAAAAAATTTTAAAAGCAATTTAATTTCTGCGCCCTTAAAACACTTCAAAATCTGGGCCATGAGCGCCATGTCGGTAAACTCACTAATTACTCACATTGCACACTTAGAAACTACCGTACAGAAAAAATGAGGCAGCATTACAAAACATTGTTAAAATTTAGACACTGTAAAACATTCCCGCGACTTCTGTGAAGTGGCTTAGGTTGCTCCAAACTGCAATTTTGACCAGCAGATAGAAACCAGATTTTTTAAAGACACAACACAACAGCATGCCTCATGCAAACTTAAACTACACCATCCAAATACAAAAACTACGTTAAAACAAGAAAAATCACACAACACTACGGCTCATGACTTACCAGTATTTGACAATGCCCCAGCAGATACCGCAGTAAAGGAGAGGAAGAAGCAGGGGTGGTAGTCGTAGGCGCAGCAGACAAATTACTCTATTTAGACTCTTAACTGAGCAGGTAAACTGATAATGCACATGTGCGGGGAGAGGGAGGATCCAAAAAACTTACGGCAAAGAAAGGAAACAAGTAAAGGAAGCCGAGCGCACTCACGAGTGCACCGAAGACCAGCATCGCAGATGGCGCCACTAAACGTCTTACAAGCACCAGTGGCGTAACCCCCACCCCTAAAATGAGTGCCCTGGCTAGTAAAAACTCTCATCCAAGTCGGTAATATGTCATAGGAAAAAACATTACAAAGAAAACAAGTTCAGCACTGAAGAAACCAGAGGAAGATACACAAAATACAAGAAGTAATTTTTGAAGCATAGAAAAGCATCTTGAGGAGAAGAATAATGAAATTTCATAGAAACACAGGTATATAAATCTTGAAGTTCAAGTCAAAATACAATGTATGCACAGCTTCACAATATGCAGTCACTAATGAGTCAAAGGAGCATCCCAGCTCCAATTCAGTATCTGGAGATGAAATATCGGGTACAGGCAGTTGCCAACCAGTCATTAAAGTGCCTAAGAGGTATATCTCTTCTCGGGCACGTACATCGAGGGGGTTGCTGCCGGGCTCCAGCAGGTGAAGATCATGATGCTGCTGCCAGACTTAGCCTACAGCAGCCAAACGCTGACTCATCGACGACATTCATGGGTAGTTTGGCGTGGCTCAGGGGGTAAAAGGACAAACAAACACGGCATAAAAAAAGGGGATATTAACAAATCAAAGGGAAAAAAGGGAAGGGCCCACACATGCTCTTACAAAAATCCATCATAGGACATAAATGCAACACCTGAGTTGCACCCGCTAGCAATTACAGCAATATTAGGTATGTAGAACATAAGACATCAAATGCCTTACATGTGTCTTAATGAAAGCTGAGGGCTGAATTAGGGTGCTTTAACATTACAGTATTAGGACCTAAAGTTTTACAATCCTAGAGGGGCCTATAAATTTAGATATTAATTTGTCGCCCAAATCTGCCAATGAAGATTCTTACACAGGACCAGGTCACCTGACTTAAAAGGAACGGAAACTCTAGCCTGGTCCAGACGAGAAATTACATCTTGCTTAGCTGTGTTGAGCCTGCAGAACCCTTCAAACAGCAGACGGTCGCAATCAGTGTCACTGAGAGGGGAAGCCAGGGATGGGATGTTCCAGATATTATATTAAGAAAAGTATGGCTAATATGGCGACCCAGGGAGAACAAAGATGGAGGCAGCCCTCTAGAATCATGCTGTGCACTATTAAACCCAACATTTATAAAATATAAGTTCTCTCCCGAATTCACCTGCTCTTGATTATAATAAATTGTCAAATAGGCCTTTAAATTCTTGTTAAATATTTCTACCTAGTTTCCCTTAGGAAAATAAGGGCTTGAAGTAAAATGTTTCACCTCCCAATGAAAGTATGTGGCTTTAAACACCACCAAATGTTTCAGGTAGGCCTATAAAATGCCGAAATTGTATTATAATGCATGGAAATTATTTTCACTTAAAGTAAAAAGTAAAAACAACACACAATTTTACAAAATTTGCAATAAATTTGAGGAAAATTAAACACAAACATACATCATAACATATCAATCTTGTATAATATCATGTACATGCCTCACCACAAAAATACACAGCTGTCACAATAACAAATTTAAAACACACTATTTTTTAAAAAGTTCCGAAAACTGACTTTTTCTCTGATGTCCCAATCGTAAATTTGCACTGGATTTCATCCAAGTCGAGTTTTGCAGTGATTTTAGAGTGAATATATAACAAGTGTGCAAGTCTCTTTTGTGACATAGTACTTCACAAATAATTCTTTACATATCTTATAGAACCAAATGATCTTTCAGTATATGCCGAAGATGCAGGAACAGTCAAAAGCAATGAAATCAGATGTACAGCTTCATCCATTAACATCATTGTAGTTGTAGGCTGATTTCTGAAATAAACTGCTGTTGAATATGCCGAAATGTCTTCACCACAGCTTCCTGTTACTGTTGGTAACATCACAAGTTGGGCAGATAATTTCAATGCATTAAAATCTGATTCAAGTTTTTGCTCTTGAAAAATTGCTGACAATTATTTTTTGTATTAGGCTTGGCTTTTACAGCACTTATCAAAATATTTTCTAGTCATGCAAGAGTTTCCATTCCAGTTTAACAGAAACCGAAAGAAACTTAGGGATTTACAGAAAAGTAACCTTAGCATGTTTATTTGGATTTGAGAAATTTGCTTTGTACATTGAACACGATGAATGTGATCTCTATGTGGTTAATAAAGGCTTGAGTTGGGTGCTCAACCATCTGCATCAGTTAAGGAAATTAGTTTGATGGATGTTGCAACTTTCCCGTTTCTGTTTTAAAGTCTTTCATGTTCGTAAGGATTCCCGGAGCTTTTTGTTAAGCTGCGCAATGCTCAGGCGAATGATGTATGGTGTGCACAGGTGAAGGCCGCTTTAGCAGCAGGTGTAGTGATTCTGTATGTACAGATTGATGGAGTATTGTATTTTATGGGAAAAAGTGGGCAGAAAATTGTTGTTCCCAAATCTATTCATCCTATGATATTGAGATGTTTTCAAGATTCTTTGCACAGAGGTCATTTAGACATTAATAAGACCTTTCAAAAGATAGCTTTGCACTTTGCTCGGCCGGCATTAAAAGCTAATGTATTACAACAGTATGTACATTCCTGAAACGACTGTCACAAACGTAAACAAGCCCAGCAAATTAATTTTGGGCACCTGGTCTAGCAGCTGACCTCGCCCCTTGACAATCGCTGACTGCCTCAATGACCTTACTCGCAGCTCAGTCCACTCTTTTCACCCCTCCACATGTGTGGACTGGCGTAATGCATTGTGATTGGCTCCCATTGTGCACTAGAGGCAAAGTCTGCTTGTAGTTTTATATAATTATCCAGGAATGTCCTGATGTTTGCTGGACCCACATTTTCTGTTGATCTTTGCACATTACATGACAGTTTAGACATTCCACTCCGGCTCGCTGTTATAGTTTCTTAGTTTACCAAATGTGCCTGTGGCCTCCTTCACAGGTATTGTTTTGATAGGTGGTGCACAACGGGGCCGTGTATAACATCTCCTCCAAAGTGTCAAGAAGAGATGTCCTCATCTCTGGAGTGACGGTGGAGAAAGATGTAGTTTGAAGAGAAAGTTTGTGATATGTCGGGGGAGAGTTAAGTGTTGGTTGAAGTCCATACTGAAAGTGAAAACAGTGTAGAAAGTATGAAGTAATGTTAGTGGGTCCTTGCTTATTGAGAAAATGCTATGGTTAAATGATAATGATATCTGTATTGTTCTTGAGCCACAATAGCTGCAAATTTTTAAGTTGGCTATACTGCAGGGTCTGAAGTAGTACAATGAACTGATGGCACGTGGGGGGGACTGGCCGTGGACATGCTGACTGGCAATGTCGGCTGCCTTCCTGGTCGCTGTTCGTGCGAGACGTGGATGAGTATAGGGAAGGTGGGGTGGTGTAGGGTATGGCTGCTACAACAATTTTGTGTACAACGTATACTTTCCCAATATTTCTGCAGAGTATGAAAAACATAAACCTTAAGTTAAATATATATATATATAATACACTAACCGATTCTTCTTAACAGTTATACATTTTCTTTGTAACACATATACACCTTTATGCAGTCTGATCCACACTGAAGTAGTGTTATTTAAAACTTACGCTTGTTGTCTTCCTGGAAGCATATCATTGATATTCTGTCTGTTTCACTGAGTGAACAGAAATGTAGTGTCTCTGTACTATAATTAATTTTTAACACCAAAGTAACATCTGAAGTACTATTGATCCGCTGTGTGATGTAATGTATAAACTAAATTGTTAAACTATGACATATTTGAACTATATACAATATACACTATATAGATCATTAATTTCAACATAACATGATTTGAAATTTATGCTCTATTTACTATTGAAAATTATTTACATATGTACTCTTTAGTGTTTTTTTGTGTTACATGTAATACTTGTAATCATAATTATATTGACATTTTGAACTAGTACTTATATTAACAAGAAAACACTTATCATATAGCTGAATAATAATGCATATTTATATCCCCCATAGTGGGTTTTTATTATTTTCTTTCATATCTATCTCTACTTATTGTTACATGTTTACTACTTCATTGACCAGTCACTACAGTTTTAATATCTTAAGTTACTAATTTATTAAGATACTAATTATTACTATTTTTATTACTATTATTATTACTATGGTGCACCACAAGGGAAATGACGAGTATAATGCATCGCAGGGAAGTAATAGAAATAATCGTTAAGTGAGCGTGCTATTTTAACATTTTGTGTGCTGGCAGTAAAATAGGCTCATTTAACTTTTAGGATGGGTAATGAGGAACGTGCACATGATATTTATACGCATGTATGTTAAACTCTATTATTGACTTAACTTGAGCTCTCTTTTGTATATATTTTCTATACTTTTTATTTTAATAACTTGGAAGATTACTGAAATCTTTGCATGCCATCGTGAAGTGACTGTGTTTTGTGATGAGGTTGGCAGCAATACGTATCACGCCACCCACAGATGCTGATGCTATGTGCTGAGTATCATTTCCTGTCTCGCTGGCTGTAACTGGAATCGCACAGCGTGCCAGTGCATTTGAGTGCATTATTCTCGTGCGGATCAGACTTGCGTCAAATGGTCATTCGTAACAATACGAATAAGAAGATTGTTTTACGTAAAACAGTCCGTTCCTGTTGGCTGCTGGTTCGTTCCTGTTGGAAGTCTTTGTTGCGCCTCTCGCAATATATAGCTGCTACATTGTGCGTTGCTAATAAAAGAAGGCTGTATGATTTGGTTGGTTTGGTACCTTGATGATAAGAGGATTGGGAGAGATATTCACTCCAGTAGTTAATTTTGTGTTATTAATTAATTGCTCATGTTTGCTGTATTTGACATAAAATATGTGCCCTCTGATAAATTCTAAAATGAAGAAAAATACAGATGCCTATCAGTAGCGCAATTGTTGTTATGAAATATGAATAATATGGAAGAGTTATCATAGACGAGAAGACGTAGTTGCGATTCGTTGTTAAATCATCTATATGTTCTTTTAATTCCGTCTTTATGTAAGAGAAGGTTAGAGTGAATATGCCAGTCTGTGTGTAATAAGTGTGTAATATTTGAAACATGGATGCCAGTTTTTAATTGAAGCTGTTTCGGTGGGAAGTAAGTATTGCTTAACCATTGAATTGGAATACCAATGTTTACTTGTGTCGTTTTTGGTGCTTGTGTGTTGCAAATGTGTGTTCTATGAATCAGTATCTTGTGCACCGAGCATAATTCGCAGTGACACGGAAGATGTAATTTTATTGCTCCTATGGAATGTTGTACCATTTAAACAATTAATAAATAGTGGCGGCGGTACCTTACTTATAAGGAATTGTTGTGGTAAAATTGCCTTAATTTTAATTAACGAGTCGTTATGACATTTAAATTGACACGTTTCCATTTTTATTGGTTGTCGCAGTGAGAAAAACATTTCTTTAAAAGAAGCAGTCGTATTTGATGATGTGATCGCACGTGGAATGCGATACATGTTGTCTGTCTGTTCAGCTGTCAATATGAATTCAACAAGTTGTGCCTGAAAGTCAAAAGCTATAATTTTTTCAGTGGTGTGTAAATAGCATGATCTATTGCGTGATTGAAAAGGTGTTGGTATTATTTTATAAATGTGCCATTCCAAATTTTTCCATCTTTTTCTACAAAAGTGGTATTTGAATTTTAATAAGAAATCGTGAAAAGCTTATACTTTATTCCGTTAGTGGGAGTTGATAGTATTTATCATGTTTTGTGGGTGAAATTGCCAATTACAATTATGTTGTTTGTAATTTTGTGTATGAGTCATTAAGATCCTTCAAAAACATATCTTCCGGAATAAGTTTGATGGAAAAGTAATTGGTTATACATTGTGTGATGTGAGTTAATATTTTGTGTTCTTGTACAAAGTGTTTAGTATCTGTAACACAATAGAAAGTGTTAGTTGTTGCGTGAGTGCTAGTAATTCCATATTAAATTGTGTTGTTCCATAATGACGTAATGACACCGTTATATTGTTAATATTGGCTGCTATTAAATTTTATCTGTCATCAATTTGAGAAGTGGTGTTTTGTAAGTTGTCTGCAACTTCTTTTATCACCTTGTTATTTGTGTGTACAGAACTTCTGAGGTTATTAAGATTATTCATGAGGATGACATCGTTTACAATCAATTGTTCAAAATGTTTATTTGATAGTGTATTGCAGCACCGTGTAAACATATCGCCTACAAATTGGATACCTCTGCTTGTGCGTATTCGTGGTTCTGTTTCTGCCTGAAATTCTGGGATAAGATTGTTTTGTAAATTGTCTATCGTTTGTGAAATTGTTTTTGCATTTGTTCATAAGTAACTTATGTTCAACTGCCACATATGTTATTCCCATGTTCGTGTGATAAATGTTGGTTGTGGCGTCTGCAATGGAAAATGGTAAATCAATGGCACTGTTTCTTTGTAAACTGTGGCTTGTTTTATTTTGTACCAATAAATACCAGAATGAATTCTAAATGTTGGGTAATTGTTGGAGGTGTTGGAAAGGGACTGTTGGATAAGTAAAACAGAATAAACATAGCAAAGCAGTATTTTTTGTCTTAAGTCATCCGAAAAACAATATGACAGGTGAGTACCCCTCCTTTTATTTTTCTTAACACTTATATAATAATTATAATTTACATTTAATTAGTGGTAATATTTGCATGTGTGATATGTTTTGAGAACATGTGGCTTGAGAGGGCGGGTTTGTTGTGACAGCGGCGATGGGCGTGGTCTGTATAGCTACCACAGGAGAGGGTAGAAGGAAGTGTTGGCTGTACGTTACTTGTTGACTGCGGATGTCTGATTTATGTAGCTGGTCCTGTATGGGCAGTCTTTGGTGCGTAACGTAAATATGCAGGTTTTAAATTTTTTGTGAGTACAGTATTAGCATATATTTTTCTCTATCGCATTAATTCAATCAATACAGTATTCTTTGAGAGCACTTTCAAAATTCTGTATGGACCAATAAACTTAAAAGCTAACCCTTTATGTCTTGACCTATACTTGAGCCATATACATTGGTTTGGTTTATATGTAATTGCTCTGAAACGTCTGTTAAAATATTTAGCCTGTTTCTTTGTCCTTCCAATACATTTTCCACTGATTTTTCTCTTACCTTCTGTAGTGATTGTAGCCAATGGGTTGTACGTATATCTGGCTTGTTGAGCAGCACATGGGAAGGTTGGGCTTCATTCATGCCATGTATGAGATAAAATGGAGAAAACCCAGTAGTTGTGTTTACTGTAGTGTTATAATTAAACATTATAAATTCTAGATACTTGTCGCTGTTTTGCGGATCGGATTCAGCATACATAGTTAAATGTGGTCCTTGTTTATGGATTCCGTTAGGCCATTTGTTTAGGGTTATAAGAAGTAGTAAATAATTTTTTCACTTTTAATTCTGCTAATAATTGTGAAATCATTTCATTCTGGAATGAGGTGCCTCTGTCTGGTAGTAAAAATTTTGAACAGCCAAATCTAAGAATAACTGTTTTTATAAATTGCACACAAGTTCTAGCATCTATAGCTGGTACTGCTTTGGCCATTACATAACATGTGGCATGTTCTGTCATTACAAGGACATATTTATCCCTTGATTTTGTGGCTGGAAGAAGGCCTTTAGCATCTATAGACCACTTGGAGAATATAGGAGGAGGAGGAATGGATTGTAGTTCACCTTCTGGTTTATTATGTGCTTGTTTACTGTGTTGACATGTTTCACATGTTTTGATATATTCTTTTACATTATTATTTATTGTTTCCTGTTTTATTTTATTAATAGTTTTGAATACTCCAAAATGTCTGCCACCTAATAGTTCATCATGATGGGCCATAATAATCTCTGGGACATAAAGTTTTGGCACTACTGTTAAGTGACGTTCACTTGTTGGTGTAAGCACCGTATAAAAAAACTTCCCCGTTTGCTGTCATCCCATATCTGCGAGATAAACGACGAATAGCTGGTGGTACACTATCCGGTTGTGTGAGGGTATGCTTTATTTTTTAAATGAATGGGTCTCTTTCATGCTCACCTTGAAAGGGTGATGTACTGGAAGGAAGGTGTTGTAAATGACAAATAAACAATTATTTTTCCGGTTCAATCATCTTCTGATCTTCATTTGTGATTATTAGTGTAAAATGTATTTGTTTTGTAGTTTTATATAATAAGATATTTGCAATGGGCTTGTCACACTGAACAGGTTTTATTTCTTAATTATCTTCTGATATTATGTTTCTTTTAATTTGATAATATGTTGACGCTGCATGTAGGATGGCGGTAACCGGAAGCTTATGTTGTTCATTTGGGGGCTTAATTTTTATTTTGTTTTGTGTACCTTTTTCTTAAAGTTGAAAGTGTTTTTATAAACCTCCTAGTTCTGCGTGATATGCTTAATTATTGTGCTTTTAATCTCATTCGTGTTTTCTGTGTTATAAAATATGACTACTGAGAGTGCTTGAAATATATTGTCCAAGTGTGGTGGAATGTTAAATAATGCTATTTATGTGTTTCTGGTATGTATTTTGTGTTTCTGTGTTCGGTACTCTTGATAAGTAATCTGCTATAACATTATGTTTACCTTTAATAATTCTTGTTTCAAATGAAAAATCGCTGAGGGCTGTTGAAAATTTTTGAGCACGGCTATTATGTTCTGCCATTGATGTCAAGTATTTAAGCGATGCATGATCAGTTTCAACTGTAAATTTTCGACCATATAAATACTGTCGAAAATGTGTACAAAAATAGTAAATACTTAACTGCTCTCAGTTCTCGTTCTGTAGTTGACCAATTTCTTTCATTTTGTGCTAATGACTTGGATGTGTAAGCAATAATAAATCTTTGACCTTGTAAGTCCTCTAGTAATAATGCTCCGCCAATAACTATTTTTGACACATCGCAAACTAAAATTGTGTGCCTGTCGTCTTTAAAAGGTGCTAAAATAGGTTATGTGGTTATCACTTCTTTTAATTGCAAAAAGGCGGATTGTTGCTGTATGTCCCAATAAAATTTTGTGTCCTTTTTCGTTAATTCTGTTAGGGGTTGTTCAATTTGAGAGTTATTACTGATAAATTTTCGTAAATATGATGTGAGGCCTAGAAATGAACGTAACTGTTTTATATTTATTGCTGGTGGTGTGTATCTACTATTACCTTAATTTTGTCTGGATCTGGTGTCAAGCCTTTTGGTGTTACTTTATAACCTTATATTTTTATCTCCTGAGATGCAAATGTACATTTTTTTGGATCTAATTTGATTCCGAATTGTCTCATGCGTTTAAGTAATTTTTCTAGATTTCTTACATGTTCTTCAAAATCATTACCTATTACAAAAATTTTATCTGCATAGCATACTACTGACTACCATCTGAGATCACCTAGTAATGTATCTACAAATTCTTGGAAGAATTTTGGGCTATTTTTTAATTCTATTGGGATTCTACGATATTGATATAAGCGTACTTGATATATAGCAAATGCCAACTTATATCATCTGTCTTCAAGTTTAATGGGGATTGCATTAAATCCTGAAAACATATCTAGAATAGTAATATACTTAGTATTTTGTAATATTTGTAAAATATCTTGTGTCCTTGGCAATGCATAATTTTTATCTACGATAAAATTATTGAGACGTCTGAACTCTGTGACCATGCGTATAGTTCCATCCTTTTTTGATACTATCAAACATGGAGATGCATAAGGACTAGTTGATTTTTGTATTATTTTTGCATCCAGCACATCCTGAATTTGTTGTTTAATTGCTTTACAATTAATCAGTTTTTCTGTTGTTAAATTAATTTTAATTTTGTATTGTTTAGTTTTGGTTAATTCCGTAATTTTGAATGTCTGTCTTTATATTTCTCTAATAAAAATTTTATTTTTTCATTTTTGTCTGGGTGTAAAGCTGGGTTTATATTTTTTAATGGAAGTTGGTTATCCTCAGGTTCTTGTGTTTGTATTTGCTATATAGTGTTTAAAAGAAAAATACTATTTTCTTCATCCAAATCACTGAATGGAACTATAATAATTTTATCATTGTTGTGTCCTAAAGTTGCTACCTTTGCATACAGATCTGGTATTAGGCGGTGTTTCCGAATAAAGTCGCAACCAATTATTGCATCAGATTTTAGGTTTTCAATCTCAATAAACTCATGTATGTAGGTGTGTCCTTCAATTTGGAATTTTATGTTTATGTAATATTGTGATGAAGGTAGTTCTTCTGTTGCTGCTATTATTTTAAGAGGTTGTGTGATGGATTTTAATTTATTATGTCCTATCATTAGAGACCCAAAGAATTTGCAGATTCATTTTGGGACAAACTAGAATTCAAAACATGTGCGTTTACATAACTTTAGTCATTGGTCCACGCAGTGTTTAACACCTTCCGGAGAACGGTGTCCAATTATCGCATTCCACTATGACAGCAGACAACCAATGTGCTGTTGATATCGGCATATTTGTACGTAAGACTAGAGTCTATCCTGCAAATCATTGAACTTGCAAATTTTTCAGGTCTCTGCCTATTATTTTTGCTGCTTAACAGGACTTTGAACATCCTGTGTCAGTTTAAGTTAAGATGGGGTTTCCTTTGTATGCACAATAATGTTTCGAGTGGTCATGATGTCTTCTGTAAATGTTATTATTTTTATGGGTACTTCTTTTGTACCTTACGGCTTTCATTCTGATTTTTTTTGTTTTGTTCTTTCAAACCTAAATTTTCACTATGCTCTTTATGTGTTCTGTTAGGTACATTTTCCCCTATTCTCTGGGATTTTTTTGGTTTGGTTACAGTGTGTTTTTCCTAAAAAATTTTTAACCTTTGGGGAATGTTTGTTTGCCAATTTGTATCTGCATATCTCAAAATTATGTCCCTCATAGAAACCTAACGCGCATGTATTTGTGAATTCTTTCTGTGGCCCATATTTTCCTTGTACTCTACTCTGTACTTCCTTATTACTTTTATCTTTTTGTTCTGTTTCCTGTAGATTATTTTGTTTCTTAATTTTCTGTGCCATATTTTTAATATTATATATAAGCTGTGTGTTGGGTCTCCTTAATATTTACTTTGTGTGTATTCCTACTTCTATTTTTATCTCTTTCTTGCTCATTTCTGTGTGTGTTATTTTGTTGGAAATCTCTCATGTTCCCAAATTGAATGGTACTTTGATTTTGTAGCCTATTACCCAAATTTGCATGGTTGTTATTTGCATTTATTTGTATGCTAGGCATATGTTATGATATGATGGCGTAACAATTTGTACTAGGTCTACAAAATCTGCTGGCCATTTGTGCATATGTGTACGGCTTGTATTCCCCCTTGTTGGGTTCAAGTATGTAGGGTGAACGGGGAAATTTACACCCTGTACTGCGTATTTTTTGTATTCTTGAATTACTGTGTGTTAGGTGTAGGATAGTAGCCATACATAGATTGTTGAAGAGAGAAGTATGGGCATGGCATTGCTGGGTTGTAGAATGGATAAGGTGGAACTTGGAATATGGGAGGTGAGTGCATTATGGGTGTTTTTTGTATGTTGAATCTTCTTTTATGTTTAAAATCTATTTGTCTCTCTGTCCCTTTGGTTTTAAATGACTTTTGTCTTCATCTACTTTGTGATATCTTTGTGAATTGAAAGTTTATTAATTTCTTCTTTAGCTGCTTAATTTTTTTTTCCATAAAAGTGTTTGATGGTTTTGTGTGGTTTTCTATATTATGTTTGTATTTATGTGTGCCTGCTTCAATGTGTTTAATGTTGTTCATTATGTCTATTAATGTGTTGTATTGCATGACAATTAATTTATCCACCACTGAAGGTGCTAAAGAATTCCACAGTATTTCTTTAATATTTTTCTCTGGCATGTTATGTTTGACCTTATTGGCAGAAAAATTATTTCCTGAACATGTACAGTGGGTGATTCATTAGGATCGTGTTGCTTGTTGTACAGTTACCTTTTGTATTTTGTGATGTTTTCCTCTGTAGCAAAAATATTAATTAATTTCTGTGTGATCCTTTGTCATGTGAGTAGATGAGGTTCAGTTTTGTTTAAGATGTTCTCATAAACTCTTTTAGATGGACCTGTTAGTTGTACTTGTAATCTTTTAGTTTTCATCTCTTCATTACACTGATTGATTTCCATGCCTGTTTAAAATTGTTTTATAAATTCTAATATGTCTTCTTCCTGACTGCCATGAAATTTCTCTAAGGGTACTGGTTGCTGAATTACTATATTAGATTGTGGTGGTTGTTCCATTTTGGTTTGAGTTTGTGCATGTGATATGTCAGTAATTTTATGTAGTGTTGTATTTGTTTTTTTTTTTCACTGTGCTGCTTTGGTACTAAAACTGCATCTACATTTTGATAACTTGGCCCTACTGTATTTTCAATATGGATTTCATAGTCTGCAATGTCCATGTAAAATTGAACTATACGTGTATCTGATTGTGTGGACTGCAAATTTTGCATGCCTCGTGCAAGGCCTATGAATTTGTTGTGTGTTTTCTGTTTCAGTTACTGCTTCAATCAATAAAATTTCCTGTGTATCCTCCTTTGTATTACTTCGTATTGTGTTAGTAGTTATGTTATCTAAAAATCTTTTCAAGGGAGATTGCTTTTTAGGAGTATGAGCCATTTAATTTTGTTTTATCATGTTGTATTAACTGTGTGTTACCAAACATTGCATTATTAATCTTCTCATGTAATAATAAGCAAAATAAGAACATTAAAAGCACATGCAGTTATTATAACGTTATAGTATTAGCATCTATATGTCAATTATTTTACTAATTAAACAATGATTTGTAGTGNGGTGGAAATTACTCACTTGTTAATTGAAAGGTAGGGATCTTAAAGGGTCTTCACCATTTTTTATGAGCTGACTCCACTCATAATAAGAACATGAAAAGGAATGATAGTATTTTGTAGAAGGGTGAGTTAAGAAGAAGATGATATATAGAAAGAGTAAATAAAGTATTTAATTTCCATCTCCAGCAGTTATAAAATTGGTACATAGAATTTAAGACATGAGGCCAATAGAAGAAAGGATGGCAAGTAAGGTTAAATAGGTTAGAGAGTGAGCACTTTGGCCTCGCCGCCCTGAGGTAGGACGTCGCCGCACCTGGTCTAGCAGCTGACCTCGCCCCTTGACAATCGCCGACTACCCCATTGACCTTACTCGAAGCCCAGTCCACTCTTCGCACCCCTCCATGTGTGTGGATTATCGTAATGCATTGTGATTGGCTCCCATTGTGCACTAGAAGCGGAATCTGCTTGTAGTTTGTTATAATTATCCAGGAATGTCCTGATGTTTGCTGGACCCACATTTTCTGGTGTTCTTTGCACATTGCTGTGACAGTTTAGACATTCCACTCCGTCTCACTGTTGTTTCTTAGTTTACCAAACTTGTCGTTGGCCTCCTTCACAGGTATTGTTTTGACAGGTGGTGCACAATGGGGCCGTGTATAACAGAGTGCACCACACGGTGCCAGAAGGAAAGGCTGCCTGCTCAATATGTGAAGGAACAGAGGGAGTAACTGTTCTACAACCTCCCTCCCCACCCTGCAGTCTCCGCGCCTAGCATAGTTATCTCGCCTGGCTATCACGCGCATAGCAACAAGTCTGGCCAATAATAGCGCGATTTACACACCCCCACACCTATCCCCCCTTCAGCTAATAGTCTCGTGATCGCTTTGCCTGTCGCTTCAGAGGTTGTACATGTAGACTGTTGGCAGTAAAGTGATAACTTTTTAAAATCATCTCCACGGGAATAATAACCAGTTAACATATTTCATGGTGGCGCCTCAAATGTTGAATTTTGACTATGGTGAAAAGTATACATTATGTTTAATAGCCATGCAAAAATATTTAGCATAAACAAGTGAAAGAAAAAAAGTAACCAGGGCCTCAAAAGTGCCCACTTTATCATGAACAGCCTATACCATTCTGGAGTATCTTTTATTTGCAAGACATCTGTCTATTGAATTGAAATAATTTTCTTTAATAATTGTCTGATTTTTCTCAACAAGCTACTGGAAATGGACTTTGAACTTGTTAAAGTGCGTCTGCGTCCAATGTTACATTTTATATTGTGACTATAGGTGGTCGGTCATATGTACCATTTTGAGGTACACTAGAACCCTGGAATACCACTGCTTGTTATACCATGGTTCAATTTATGTCCCCCAGCCTGAATAAATAAATGAGTAAAAAACCTGAGATTTTTAGACATGTGGGTGGTCGGGATGTTGGGTAGTTGGGGGAGGGGGCAGAAGGTGCGAGAGCGCTGACATGTGTTATCTATTTGAGAGAGGACAAATGCAGAGTTAGTAGTTGCTGACTGGTATTAATTTTACAGCCGATATTGTTTGTTTTTCCGGAGTCAGTTTTGTTAACATAGTGCAATGCCGCAGAAAAGAAAGGCGTATTCTGTAGATAACAAACTAAGGCTTCGGTTGCCTTCTCGTATACTTAAACACTTTAACGACATTATGTTTATGCAGTATGTTTAATCTTTGACAAAAGAATTCCTCGTAATCCAATTTTTATGTGAACGTGCATGTGCGATCAATATATTTGCTTACATGCAGTGCACACAATACGGTATCAAATAGCTGTGATCCACATGCATTCATGAGAAGAAAATTTATTTTACTCATGGTGAGGGTGTGATCAATTTTCTTGCATGAGTGTGATACATTAGTATGTGAAGGAAAGTATATAGTGGATGGAAAAAAGTTTTTGAGTTCAAGTTAAGAGTTATTAATTATGCAGGATAACATGGCAAACAAGTTGCCACGAGAAAATATGTTGATCCCAAAAGAATCATATGGTGATGTACTAAGGAGAAACTAGACAAGGCACTGAAAAACAAACATGCCCCTCCTCAAGCCGTGTTCTGATTTGTTTAGGATTTAATTTTTTGTAATTTCTGTTTAGCATTTTGCAATATTTAGTTAGAACACCATGACATTGAACTGTCTAACACGCCATGCTGCTATTATTTTGGTGTTGTCATGATTCCAAAATTAAAAGTCCACTAAGTCTTAAAATAAGCTATTTATTCTTGAAAGTTGTTAGAAGGTCGTTAAAAATTTAAAGTTAACAAAATGAAACCAAAATGATGTGAAATTGTTACGTTTGTGTCATGAGAAAATACCTATTTGAAGAATATTTCAGCAACTTGCTTTGTGAAATTATTATTGTGTCTACAATACTGTATACATTTGGTTATTCCAATAACATTGCCTATATGGGTATTTAAATGTTTCAAACAGGCAAAACTAATATGGCGGTGGTTTGGTCATTTGTATTTTGTAATTTGTCATCTTTAAATTAGACGAAATGCAAGTTACAAAATAACGTTCATAGATTTTGTAGACAAAATGGGTAACGTGACCATTTTGTTAACAAAAAGTGCCAATAGGAACACGGCCTCATTCTCCCCTCTTTCTTTATGACTGCCATAACCTTGACCTATTCAACCAGCGTCGCTCCTGCTGCAGTAGCAATCCTTGTGTTTAGTTTCTGCTCTTCTCTTTCTCACTTCCTCCCTAATGATTGGTGGGAGGGGGTCACCTCCTCCATTCTTGTGACAAACACAAAAATGCAGCGAAAAACACAGCCATTTGTAAAAAAAAATTCATCCTTTGCCTGGAACATATTGTATTTGAGTAATTCTTGCTTTGATATTGTCCCCCCCTTCATCAACCATAGATACACTGTCACTCCTGGAATAGTGCGGAAAGTTATAACGCGGGTCTAGATTATGTCCTTCAACAGCTGCGTTATATTGGGCTTGTACTGTATACTCTTGTTTGGAAGACGTCTGTCTATTGAATTAAAATAGCATTTTATTATTACATTGTCTAATTTTCCCTCAAGAAGCTACTGGAAACGCACTTCGCACTTGTTAAAGTGACTCGGCACCCAAACTTTACATTTTTTTTGGGACAAGGGGAGTTCGTATATGCTCTCTGGTGTATACACAATTCGAAAGATGTCTCTCTATTAAAATAAATTAATATTTCCTTTTAAAAGCATGTTATTTTTGCAATTAGACACAATTAAAGCTAACTTAACACAAAAAATACTACTTTAATGCAATTTTTGGGGTTTTGGGAGGTTGAAATTGGTTGGAAACGATTTTGCAAGGTAAACAATTGTGCAAAGTCATCCTCAGGCACCGTAAGGTCTCACAAAATCAGGGTTCTGCTGTAANTTTTTTTTTTTTTTTTTTTTTTTTGTGCACTAATATATTGTGTCATGTTAGTAACTTGTTAATTTTAAAATAATTTCATTCAAAATCTCACCCCTCTGCAAACATAATTCAAAGATATCAAAATTTGTCCCCCTCCCCCTCTTCATACCCCTCACACCATTCACAGAATAGTTGGCACATCCATGGATTCTGTCAGTGTTATTAGGTCTACATATTACTGTAATATTACTACATACTACATTATCGCTGCTCCTGATATTACCATTTCCTCTGCTGCATATTGAATTATGATGGAAGATTTATCTTTCTTGACACAAACAGTATGTGTTCTTCCCTAAAGGTAAGATGATTCTGAAGGATTCTTGTATTGGTGAGGGGAGGGGGAATTTGGCAGGCACAGAAAATTACTTCCAGAAACACTGTATCTGTATCATTAACTACAAAAAAGAAGTATTTGCCACTAAACACAGTTTACACACATTCTTATAATTACGAGCTTAATATGTAGTTACAGTTTTGTATAATCCCTATTTGCACTTAGAGTAAATCTTTGTTTGTGACTTAGAGGATAGAAACCTGACAATGTGTGATAAACTATAGAATTTTCTTCAGAAACAAATGCTGTTGGGAGGTGCTCACATATCTTTTGATAACATAGGTATCTGAAAATTTGTTGTCTATCTACTTGGATGAGTATGCTGAGACACCATGGGATGCTTTGAAGTACCTCATAGCAGGGGTGAACTATGGAGGTCATGTTACTGATGAATGGGACAGGAGAGTTCTTAACACCTACATCAACAGATACTTTAATGATGACGTACTCACCATCAACAACTACAGGTAAAATAATACCTTTAGACTGTGAATGGCTACCAAAAATACATTAAAATAGTTTTTCTATGTTGACAGTTGTTTCACTAAGGTTTCTGACACTTGTCTAGTGTACAATCAGACTGATATTTCATAGAGGTCATGCATTTGTGTGCTAAGTACCTTGAGAAGTACTAAACATACTTTTACATTAAGTACTAAACTTTAACAATCATAAATTTGTAGAAAAATGAAACACTTTTGATTGATTGTAATAAGCATTGCAGAATAGCTAACTGTGTGGACGTAAAAATGAGCAGCAGTACTCAAGTGGTAACGGTTAGTTGTTTGTGTACAGGTTATCGACATTGCCCATGTACTTCATCCCAAAAGATGGCACTCTGCAACCATACCGAGACTATATCTCATTTTTACCAGCAGTGGACCAGCCTGAAATATTTGGTCAGCATCCAAATGCTGACATAGCATACCTTAAAGAAGAAGCAAAAGGTGTTTTTGAAAACATAATGAAAATGCAAACAACAACATCTGTTGGTGGTGTTGTTCCCAAGGAGGATAAGGTATAGTGCACATATTATATTAAAAAAATGTACTGCCTTATGTTTGTCAAGCAAGAATCAATTGCTACAATAACTGTAAAGGGTAACTTTTCCTCACAATATTTTCATTGTTATCTTTTTTCTGTAACGGCAGCAGTAACGAGGCTGCAGTGGCTGAGCAGTTAGACTGCTCACCTCCCACCAAGGTGAACCGGGTTCATTCCTTAAATGGGTCACTTCTGGATTTACACAATTGGAAATTGTGCTGGACAATGCTGCTGGTCAGCAGGTTTCCTCAGGGATCTCCCATTTTCCCCGCCCTTACATTCTGGTGCTGCTCCATTCTCACCTCTTTTCACCTTCATCAGTTCTCAAAACCTCATTGTTAAAAGCCGCCCAAATGTCTCAACTCAACTCTCAACTCAGCAGCAGTAACACAAGATATGCATAGAAATTTGTAATTTTTTTAGCCGACTTTCTGAAGAAAAGAAAGGCTTATAAGATTACTTTCCAGTCTGTGTATGTGTATGAATGTGTGTGGGTGTGTGCACGTGTGTGTGTGTCTTCCTTCAATTTTTGAATGTGTTAACCAAATTTCACCAAACTCGGTACACATATAGTATTTAGTAAGGACACTTGACTTTTATAGTTTTCGATCATGCTGGCCACTTGCTTTCAAAATGGCTGTCATTTAAAATATAGGGTGATATCTTGAGAACCATTCAACCAATTTAAACAAGATTTTGTATGTTGACAGCGCATAGCGTAAGCATCAAATTTAGATATGGATGTTGTTGGTCAGCCATTTTGTAAGATAGCATTACATTAAAAATAAAGCTTTTACATTATATCCCGAAAATTACTCAACCAGTTCTCACCAAATTTGATATGTAAGTAATACTATGGTAGGTAATGTAATCGTATGTAACACAGCAGCAGGGGAACCTACAAAGAGTTCCAAATATTAATCTGTGGTTATTCGTACACAGTAAGAGCCTTTTAGAGATGGTGACAGAATGAAACCTGGTATGATAGGAGAATGTCGTATAGATATTTCAAGTGGTGTGGTTGTACAACCCACAAAATCGCAAAAGGGTACTCCTTGAAGCTGCAGAAATGTTACGAAGGCCCTACAAGATTCGGAATAAGATCATTGATGTCTTTTGGATATTTTGTCGAGGTTTTTTGGGCAAAACTAAAGGCTGCCCACATCAACTGACTGGCACTCTATGAAGTTCTGGATGTTGCAGAGTTTGTTTGGGATGAACAAACTTGAGGAGAGGGCAGTGTTATGTGTCGCTGCTCTTCAACACTTATCTTGTCCCATCCTGCTTGCAAGAGCGAAGAAATGTGTGAAGGTCAAACTGGCTGTAATCGAAGAAGCGTGGTGATTTTCAAAGGCCCTCCGTCACACATGCCTTTGCATGCCGCTGCAATAAGCCTATCGCAACACGAGTGCTTCTGAACTTGGGCAGGTTGAATTTCTGTGGTTATCTGAAAGAATTTTCTAGTTCATTGGCCTTGCCTCTCTCAGTGTGACTCAGCATGTAGGGATCTTCCTGATCGGGCAACAAACTATTTAAGCTGTGACAAGCCTGTGAGCTGACAGTTTTTGAGAGTTGACTGTTTGGAGGATTGAGCGAACTGAAGTGATGGGCTTGCAAAGACCAGCGAAATGATAAGCCAGCAGATCATCAAGTGGCGATGAAAGTGACCAGCAAGAGTGAAGTCTACAGACTGTGAGCATCGGTGCAGTGGAGATAGACACTGGCAGGCAAGACTACTTAACTGGATGCGTGAGTGTAAGATATTTTGAATGATGGCAATAGACAGGCTGAATGTGTGTAAATAATGAGTGTGAATTAAGTGACTAAAACTAATATCGAGACATTGAGAATATCTTTAGTTAGAATTGAAATAGACATTTAATATTGCGCTCACTGAGAATAACAAGAGTAATAGTGGAGAGAGATAGTTTAATGTTATTAATAATATCTCTGTGAATATTTTAAAATCAGATTTTGTTCTTTTATTTTTATAAAGACCTCCTTCCCCCACGAACTCGGATACAGCCCTCTGCATTTGTAACAATTTTATAGAATATAATAATATATGAAGGTCTTGTTTGTACTCATTCAGTTTTGTCTTAGTGGTATTTCGTTTACAGTGTATTTAAATTTTAATTTTGTGTGTTTTCGTAGAAAGATAAATTGAATTTTTTCTTCATTCATTTTTATTCAATTTAATTTACACGATTCTGAGACAGCATTGATATTATTTTGAAGAAGAAAACAGATATATTTTTATTTTATGGGTGGATAAATATTTATATCATTAGCATACTGAAGAGCATGTGAATTATTTAGTACATCAACAATATAATAAGTGACAACGTTCCTCCTTTAGTTTCCCAGAAGGAGCATCAAAAATAGAAGGGATATCACCAATTTTAACAGAAAATATTTTCTCTTATTGAAATAACTATGAAACCAATTAACACAATTTATGTTTGAAACTATATTTTCTTATTTTTGCAGAATAAAATTATGTTTACAGGTTAAACTTTACTTAAGTCAAAGTATACAACATCTACTTGTTTACGAGTAATTTTTTCACTATAAGTGTTACTGACAAAGCCAAACAGATTTGTTGTGGTAGTTTTACCTGGCATAAAATTGTGCTGTTTACCAGTTAATGAACTAGTAATATCAAATGAAATATTTCTATAAATTATTTTCTCAAAAATTTTTGAGAATCCACATAAAAGTAATATTGGCCTATAATTGGACAGTAAATGTTTGTTCCCTTTCTTATGAACTGGGACTATGATTGCATGTTTCCATTGTGTGCTATAAGTACCTGTTGATAAACTCATTTTAAAAATGTGTATTAACATTGGGGCAAAGATGTCCTTGGATCCTTTAGTGCTAAAATTAGGCATGTTATCCAATCCTTTTGATTTAGCTCCTTTCATAGATTTTATTACTCAAAGCACGAGACTAATGCTGTAAAACCTTGTTAATTCAAACTCATATTATTCAAAATTCTATGTAAATCAAAGTTGTTAAAAGTCCCCAAAGATAAGAACGGTATTTTACATGCTTTGGAATTTGGTTAATTCGAAATTTCTCATATTATATAATTGAAAGTAAAAATTTCTCTAAAGTGTATCTAAAATTAAAATGATTTATAAGTGCTACAGTAATTAAATTCTTGTATAACAAACTAACGAGCATCGCAAATGGATGCTTTACGTATGCACATCAGGTGGCAAGGCATTTTGCTGCACTTGACCAACTTGCCTACGCAACTCAGTCAGCAGCGGGCTGTGGGCAGCCAGGCAGTAGGTAGCATGGAACATTAATCTCAGCTATCATACCCCAAGACCACAGACAAAGAACTCCCACTGTCTTTCTGCTGCCTTCATCCTTATCATATTTTTAAACCCAGCCGTTAGTTTCTGGGAGAAACGAAAGAAAGAGACCTACAGAATTCCCTGTCAAAAAAATAAATTTTCATGTGGTGTTTGGTTTTTCATCTTGTATTTTAGATGTAAAATAACATGAGTACAAGGAACAATAAGTATAGTGCATAAAGTATTTTGGAAAATTTTTTAATTAAGGAAATTAATAAACATTAAAATAGTATGGCAACTCGCTTTCAGTGCTGTCCACTTACTAGAAAAGTTGTGTTCTGGTTGAAAATAAAATTTATGAAAAGACACAGGTTACATTCGTATAGCACACAGAGTGTGATAACATGATTTGATAATGTCTGTGTCACAGTAGAAGAGTGTGTCCGAGGCGGCATTAGAGAAAAAGTAGCTGAACTACCACCATCGTCAGGTCATCAAGGACATTGTAAGGTGGTTGTTGCCCCACTGTCCTCTTTTTTATTGTGCAAGAGTTAGATGCCATTCACACAGTTATCTTGTCAGACAGAGATATCCCACTGACTGGAACGAGGAGGGAGGGAAATGCCTGACAGCTTGCCAGGAGGGAGGAAATGGAGGGTGTGGGGGAGAGAAGGCTGGCATGGAAATGATTCTCTTGTGAAAGATGCCGCAAGGAAGCTTGTGAAGGAAATTCACTAAATTTTACCATATATTTGGGACCATGAAATGCACTTCTATCACAGTTTGTTTTTCCTCCATCCCGTTTGTGCCTTTCGACAACACAGTTTTATTTTTATTTCCTTCCAGTAGTACAGTCACTGTGGTTCACCGTTAATTCTTAACTTTCCTAGACTTGCTTAAAGCTTCTGCTTTTGTAGGCGGCTAACATAGTGCTAAATTTAAGTGACACAAATTTTATTTTAAAACTACTCTTTTTTCCCCCCTGTTTACAAACTGTATTTATGAAAGTTTTCATGTCTGAATACTAGTTCCTGTTTTGTATTTACCAATTTTTTTAAATTATTGCATCACAAAATGACAGTGTAACTGCTAAAGTCTCATAGAAGCAAGTTGCCGACAAAAAGACAGTACACCAGTTCAATGTAAGGGCGGTGTGGTGTTTGATGTGCATGCTACGACTGCCCTTACCGCTACCACACATCTTGGCCTTGGACATATAAAATACAGCTTTTTATGAAGCACTTTTAACCACAGATGCACCCACAGTGTTTCGTGCTCGCTGTTTTATTTATATTTTTCATTACACAAACATAATTGCTTGCGCCAACATTATATTGCCGCTAGTAACCACCCCAATACATTGGTGTGCATAAACGATTCAAGTTCTCTCTGACCTGTGTATCATTTGCACCATTCAGGAGGTCTTATTTTCAGAGAAAAACACAAGTAGTACATGGGTAAATGCCACAGATTATAATTTTCGTAAACTTCTGTAAAGTAAACACCATTTTCAGATTTAAAATAGACATGCTCTGAGTAAAAAACATATTGACCAAAAAAACTTTTTTTTTTCTTTTCTTTAATTCAAAATAATTTGAAATTATGTAATTTGAAGTTAAAAATAGTAGTCTCAAGCATTTAAAATTATCAAGATTTTATTGTGGTTACTTTAAATAAAATTATATTTTTCTCGTATTTTCTCGTATGTTAATTCACGATATGTTGCATCATCATTATAGTATAATTATATATTATACCTTTGCAAATCGTTTAGCAAATCAATTAGCTATTTGTACATTATTTGAAATGACTACATCATTATCTATTATGTTAAGTGTTTGTATCCACCTTTCATAATTTTAACATATTGCAAATTTGAAGGGATTAGATTTTTATCTTATCATTAGTACCCATTAGCTATTTAATTATATCATGTTTCATACTCCTTATTTACCAACCTTATATAACAGTCATATATTGATCATACATTTTATTGTTTTTAGTTTTATTTAAAGTTATTGAAGAAATGCTCCTTACGTTCTAATAAAAAAATTAAATCTTATGGGAACCAGTATGGATATTTCGAATGAGCTCTAGTAATCATTGGTGTAAATTTATTTATTTGCATCAACTATGTTTTTTTATAAAAAAAATTCAATATCATCATAAACATTAGTCATTTCATTTGCCAATTATATTTTTTTACAGTGTGGTACAAAGAAAGATAATTACCCCTACTATAATCTCAAAATTAAGGTATTATATTACTTCCATGACTGGTAGGCATACATGCTTCCAATTCAAAATACATTACTGGATGTTCCACATCTTCATTAACAAAATGCTATGGGAAACTTTTCAACACTGTTAATGTTCATGTTAGAAAATATAAGCTGAAGTAAGTGGTTATTAGGTAATGTGGTACTGAATTGCTCTAAACCAAGTGAATTAATTATTTTAAGAACAAAATGTCCTTTAATTTTACAATAGTAATGGCCAACATTTTGTGAATGTTTTAAATTGCATTCAATCGAAGGGACATTGAAGTCACCAGTAATAGTTTTAGAGCTATAGTAACGTGAAAATTTGCTTCTGAAGCCATGTGAAATAAGTCTAAAAAACCTGTACACTAAAATTTGGAGATATGTAAATGATCCAATTAAAAAAATTTTATGATAACTCCTATCTATTTCAACCCAAACTGCATTTACATTCTATAGTTTAAAATCAAATGTTTGTGTGGCATTGGGAAAACAACAAAGTATAAGTGCATCACCCCCTTGGTTCATTGAGGTTATATTATAACTACAATCTTTATAAAACGTGTATGATGATGATAGCGGTGGCGACTGTGACAATGACAATGATGAAGAAACAAATAAACTAAAAAATTATATGAGTAAAATAAGTTATCAAAATAAAAATAAAAAGAACCACCACTTTATAATGAGAACCACAAACATGCTATAAGAACACAAACATACAAATTTATGTACAAGACAGTGTAACAAAGTTAAATAATTCACATATAAAATGAGAAAAACAAACATCTACTACAAAAGTGCTAGCATAAAAATAATATTATGAACAAGTACAAAGTTAGTATTATTATAAAAATTAGAGTATTACTTCTATAAATTAAATCACAGAATAATTTGGAGTATGTATTACATCTACATAATGAATAAAAGCTAACAAACAAAATAAATACAGTCGAACCCAGATATAATGCACATTTAAGTTACAAAAACAGCGATCTTAAGTAAAGGTTTTCAGTAACCATCAAAAATTCCAAAAATGTATGGAAAAAATAACGTATCCTTACCAAAATGCAACGAAAACCAATTAAAATACATTCACTGAGCCACTGCAATAATATGTAGGTATTTCTCAGTAGGTACCCTTAAACAATCTGTCGAAAGACAAAAACAAAAAAAAAATTGTGGTTAAACTGTATTAGCAACTCCGTCCCTAGTGACTGATTTTAGCGCGCCTAGTGATATATAGACTTTGTGCGACACATGATGTCATGAGGGGCTCTTTTGTTCTCCCCCCCCCCCCNCCCCCCCCTAGCACTCCTCACATCCTTCATTCACTCTTGAGTGCATTGCTACTCTCCAATCACACGTTCATAGCAACAGTGGTAGTCAGTAACGGCGCAGGTCACAGATCTTCCCTTTCCCTCCTATGATCACCTGTTATCTCATGACCATGCTATTTCCCTGTGTCTGTGTGCACGGAGCACAGTGTTTAGCTTCAGGATACGTGCTGTTATAATTTTGATTTTTGGCTTTTCTTCTTGGATTTTGACTACAGATTGCAATTGGAATTAACTGTATTGCCTGTTGATAACCTAATTACACTATTTTTATTAGAATACTATTTATTTTATTTACTGTTTTAGATTTCGGTTTTGTGCATTTTGTTAATTGACTTAATTACGTTTTTTGGCTTCGACTTTCGATTTTAATTTCAAAATATGAGTGGAAACCAACATTACCTATAAACCAATACCACATATCATGTCAATAATAACAGGATGTCAGCACTGCCTGTTTTCACTGCAACCCGCTTTGCTTCTCTCCTGCACGTGTTACAGTTGCCCTTAAAAAGTACGTCACTGCCTTCACACCAGCTGTGCGCATGCGTGTCGGCTAACTTTATGTGTGCCACTATGGGCCATCAGTTTGTTGGTTAAATGAAGGCATGATCGTGATGCAGTGTACAAACATTTCTTTGTTTATTTATTTCATTTAAGTAAGGAAGTTCTTCACACTGGCTAAAAATGTATGCTGATATTTATCCATAGTGGAATTGCCACAATATTTACGTTTTCGTGACAATAAGTGGAGGTACTCGGCCTTGTGGGCTGTATATTACTATTCTGAAGACTTCTGTATTTTTTGAAGAAAAATTATATTTTGCTAATAAATCTTCTGATTTAAACAAATGTCACTGAGAATGGATTTGACACTCGTTAAGAGCACAATGTTAAAACTTTTTCTCATTAACTACAGATTGTTTATTGTCTTGTGGGGTGCCACTTCATTTGTAAAGCATTAGCCTAGTGAATTATGTTAACATTTAATTTAAATAAAAGTGTTATTTTGCAGCACAGATGACGAAACACTGTCTTAACATGGAAAACTCATTTTCATAACAGCATAGTGTTGGTGTATTAAAACCAGTAAATTTGGATTTAACTATCCAGCAAAGTAGAGTAAAGATTTTCAGGAACTGTGACATTTTGCTAAATCGGGGGTCCCACTCTACAGTTAATGTAATGTTATTGACTTAAATGTTATGTTTTTTTTTTTGTGTTTGATTAAATCTTTGGTAATAACAAAGGGATCTACATTAACTAAACACTTATATACATTACCCAAATATTGTTTAATTAAATCAAAAATTTTATAAGATATAAACAAACAAGGAGACTTTGATCATACTGTGGGACTTTCAGACTCGCACTGTGTAATACTTCAGAACTATTTACATTTACAGTTAATCAAGAACACAGTGTCGATTGTTTTCCTTCTATGGCAAAGAGTGTGTGTGTTAAATTTTTTTTTGACAATTCATAGTTGAATTTCTTGTTACCTTTGAGAAGAATATATTTGTTAGAAATAAAATAAAATATTTTTGTTGAATTTTTTCAATTCTGTTACGAATCTATATTTGTGATTGAATTCCATACAACTGAACAATATTCTAATTTAGACCTAACTAAGATGCAATAAAGATAAAATAAAGAATAAAAACTAGAAGCAGAGAGATTTAAATATTTTATGAGACCTAGAATTTTATTTGCAATAATTAATAGATAATCAATGTGGTGATGAAAATATAACCTATGTGCCAAGTAATATACCTAAATCCTTTACACACTGCTCTCTTTGAAGAAATGTATTATTGACGAGTATTTGAAATTTATATTTGTGTGTCTTACGAGAATATGTAATAATTTGAATTTTTCCTTCATTCAATTTTTTTCCATACTGTCTACACCAATAAACAACAGAACTTATATGAGTTTGTAACAGTTTCCTATCATTTATTGTGTTTATAGTTCTATATCATTTTAAATCATCAGCATACATAAAAGCATAAGAGTTTTGTTAAACTTCACAGATATTGTAAATCAAAATATTAAAATAAAAGTGGGTATTATAATAATAATAATTATTATTATTATTATTATTATTATTGTCATCATCTTTGTCATGCACCACTCAACAATAACGAGAGGCACAAAAACTGATCACATGTGATGAAGTCAGTCTCAGTCAGACATTTATTGTGCTCATTTGTAGTCAGTTCAAGTCGTGGCTCGTGGGTTTCAGCACAGGTAGGGCTGCACAATGATAATGAATATTTGAGAGTGAGCGGGAGAGTAATTTTAATGTGTGTGTGTGTGTGGTTGTTTTTGTTGTTGTGTGAAAGTAACTTTTTGTTTGACAAAACAAAAACAAAAAATGTGTTGTATTTCATGAAATTGAAAAGAAAATGAAAATATTTTTATGAGAACACAGCTTTAACGAATGTGTAACGAAAATCTTAGAATTTCATCATTGTCAACTAGATACTTGCTCATAACCAACTGGAGTCAATTAAAATTGTGAAATCAAGCTAGGCTATTGTCATTAATGGGCGTACAGTATAACAATATGCTCCTAAATATTTCTTAAAGTACATGTAAAAAAATAGACCATAATGGCTTGCATAAAGAAGGATTACATGTTGTAAAATTCTTTATCTTTACAAAATACATTTTGCCAACAGTTTGAGTCAAGTTTTAAGTAATTATTTCAATAACATTTTAGAAATAAACATAGACAAATGGATAGACAAACAAAAATGTTCATTATTATTCATCTAAACGAACATTTGACAAGAACTAAATATTCAGGGAACTTCAAATTTCCATTCGCTTAGAGTTTCATAAGTACTTAGGATTACTCAAAAATGATGGTATGTGGATAAATCAGCTTTACTTTTGCACCATACTTTTCAAATAATACTTTATTAAAAAATTTTGTCACAAAAAATGTTATTGATAATAAATTATTTTAACATTGTAATTTCCTTTTTCATCCCCTATTTTATGCTGTACCAATAAAATTTTCCCACAATTTTATTTTGTGATTTTTAAACCACAGATATTTGCAACATTAGAAATAAGCAAATAAATTAAATAAGTTAAAAATATTTTTAGTATACTTTTCAAGAAAACAAATTAGAGCATCTTTTGATTCACATCCACACAGTCATTTGTGCCTATCATACACATCACAATTAAATTTTCTTTTATTTGTTTGCTGCCTGCTTGATTGGGGCTGATTCATTACTAAGCCATTTGTTTTTAACTTAATTTTTCTCCTTTAGTGATAATTGCAAAAAAGAATTAACTTGTAAATCTGCCACATTTATTCAGTTCATGTTAAATTTCATTCAAATAAAGTGAAAGTAGCATAGATATGAACCTCTAAATGCTTCACTTCACACCTGTAGTAATCAACATCTTGACGACAGCAAAGCAGTGTAAACGCGCACTCCAGTTGCTCATCCCACAACGGCCTGTAAGGGCTGGCAGCCTTGCAGCCCACGTGCGCTCAAAGGGCGAGACATCCCCTTTTCCCTGTTAGCCGCACTCCACATCCATGCCACAGCGTACGCATGCACTAGAGAGGCCGGGTGGGCTGCCTCCGCCGCAGCCTAGCCACGCCGCCCAGTCTAGCGCTGTACAAGCTACAAAAACATATATGTTGCTCAGTCGAGGGGATCGGCCTATGGTCATTGGCAGAGTAGAAAGCTCGGAGCAATCATAATAAGGTTTCTTTTAAATTGAGAGCAGCCGCAACATTAAAAATTGTTTACTGTAATTCACAAATAATTCAAGGGGTGCTGCAGCCCTGCAGCACAAGCCGCCACTGGTCAGTTCTAATGTACAAGTACCTGAAGACTTTCTCCCACGATAGATGGAAAGAAATGGATCATGTTCGTCATTCATTTCCCTGTTAGCTGGTGTCAGAGCTCTGCAGTGAGAGAAAGAAGGCAGATGTCTTCACTGTTTATCTCCTTGTATGCACTAAACTGGGATTTCAGTCATTCAGTGGAAAAAGGCTCAATGGGTAGTTTTTATATGTTAGATGTAATAATTTCATGTGAGGATGGATGTAATGTAAATTTAATGTTCTCTGCAGGTGATGCAGTTAGCAAAAGATATTCTGGTGAGGATCCCTCAGCCAATTGACTACAAGACAGCTGAAAGCCTGATAGGAGCAGAGAGGACTCCACTGAAGGTCGTTTTGCTACAAGAAGTAAGTCATGCATTACATATAGATACTATATTTGTTGTAAGTGTATTCCTGGAAAGAAGGCATGTTAGAATGGCACTGGCGAAAATAAATTTTAACTTAACCAAATCACTTTAATAGCACACTAAATGGCAGTGTTTACTATGCAAGAATCATTCTCTGCAAGAAAGTACACTAACTATGTACTGTAAAATTCAGGAAATTCATTAATTTTGCACCCAGGTGCAGAAATACATATATCCCCCTTCCCCTTTTCTATATGCACTTCTTTTTTGCTTTTGAATTTTTACAATTGTTCTGTTTTCATGCTTTCCTATTGTGTACTCAATATAACTGATACAGTCCAATAACTTCAAACACAACTTCTGCTGACCTCAGTACTTCAGTTTGGCATCTCCTGTAAACCAGCCCAGCCTAAAGCCACTCCAGTCGTGAAGTATGTTAAATAATTCCCAGCTTGTATGTTATAATGTGCAAATTGATCCTTTTATATTATTTGGTAAACAATGTGACACTCAGTATGCTACCCAGGGGCATCCACTTCTCCTTTGTTGTTGTTGTTGTTGTTTTTGTTTACAAACTGTACCGTAGCTGTTGCAAAAGGCTGTTTTGCATGTTGTGTCATAGGTGTTGAATATGTCATAAATATTGAATTATTACCCTAACGTATGTGTTTAAGACAAACCTCAATACTCTACAAGAGGAAAAATTAAAATTCTTTGTTGTATTATTCTCAATAATATCCATGTAACTCAGTACCCACAGAAAATTGTCTTGGATGTTCTTTCCTTCAGTTTCCACTAGTCTAGGTCATTGCAATGACCAAGAAATGGGGAGGAACAGAGTCAATTGTGGAGCTAACTGTGTCTTTCACTTTTCTAGTGCAAAGAAACAGGTGGTCCACTTCTGTAAGAAGCGTGATGGCTATTCGACCACTTGAACATTTTCTTTTAAATGAAAGACTTTGCAGTCTTCCACTATACACCTTATCTTAGTGTGACTGCTCAGTAGCATCCCATAGCCTGACTGAGACAGAGAAGAAATGGGTAGAGATAGAAAAAGAACTTTTATCAGTAGTCTATGCCACAAAGAAGTTCCATTACTGCATATATGGCCGTGCTGTGCAGATTTCAACTGATCATAAACCACTAGTGGCTATAATGAGCAAACAATCCTGACTTCAGCATCTGAAGCTCAAGTTATTGAAATAAAACCCGGAAGTACAATACCTACCAGGCAAGATGATGTACATTGCAGATTTGCTGTCTCAGGCATACAACAAAAAAGAAGTGGAAGATGATGATGAAATGTGTGAAACTGTACATAGTGTGGCCAAGCTTCCAATGAGTGATGTGTGGAAGGAAGAATTCATAAGAGAACTAGTGTCATATTCTGCGCTTAGTGAAGCGGTGAAACTTGTGAAAACAGGGTGGCTCATAAAAAGTCCAGCATACTAGTGCATTGTCTCCCATATTGGTCTGCACAGAGTAATCTTTTTGTAGAGGATGGATTGTTGTTTCTAAGTGACTAAATTGTCGTTCCAAAAAAATTGAGACCAAACATCCTAAAAGTGATCCATGAAGGTAATTTTGGTGTAGGCAAAATGAAATCAAGGGCGAGGAGATGGTTCTTTTGGCCAGGAATTCCAAGTGACATTGAAAGGTGTGTTGCAGAATGCAGAGTTTGTGAAAAGTACAGGATCACAATTATAAAATAACTGCTGATTGCACATTTAGCACCTAAACTTCCATTTTAGAAGAAAGGAGCCGATATTCTTGAGTTTGGAGGAAAGAGTTACTTGATTGTGTAAGATTACTTGTCTAAGTGGCTCGAAATTGTACAGTTACATAGGAAGCAATCAGGTAGTGTAATAAGTGCCCTTAAAAGCATATGTTGCACACATGGTAAACCTCGGATTATAATTGCTGCTAATATGCCTTTTAATTCATATGAACTTTTCATGTGAACTGGACTTTGAGTTTCGCACATCCAGTCCACACTACCCACAGGCCAATGGTATGGCAGAAAAAGGGGTGGGAATAGCTAAAAACATATTGCGGAAAAAAAATGGGGAGGAGGGAAAGGAATAATAGCTAGCATTAATGAAGTGTCGTAACTGTAGTATTGAGTATTTGTGATGCAAGGTTGGTGGCCGTGAGTGTTGACATGATGGTATTCGGGTTCAGTACATATCATTGGCGACGAGGTTTTTAAAATAATGTGTGTGTGTTTGGGGTTGAAATGGCATCGTTTGGTAGAATGGACGAGTTCGAAGAACGTTCTGATAATATTGTGTCTTATTTGAAGCAGTTGCGACATTATTTTAATGCAAATTCAGTACTCGAGACAAAGTGTTGTTGTTGGTTATAGGAAAACAATACATTGGGCGTGTTGTGCGATTTGGTGTCTTCAGATGAGTCAAGGGACAAGTTGTTCATGTAGTTGGAAGTAGTCCAGAATACACATTATAGTTCAAAGGCACTGGTGAATGTGGAACGATTTAAATTTCACGGGCGAGTGCATAAATAAAACGAGTTTATTGCAGAGTTTTCAGTCGCCATTAATCATTTGGCATAAACGTGCAATTTTGGCAAATTTTTGCCAGAGGCATTGTGAGATCATTTGGTTAGTAGTCTACACAGTCAACACATTCAGCAAAAGCTCTTTGAAGTAGAGTATACATTGAAGCAAGTATATGCATTGGCAACAACATTGGAGCAATTAGAAAAACAACAGAAACTGTTCCAGACTCCTCATTTGGTATCAGAGAAAGTGTGCAAAGTACGGGTGCACAAGAAGAAACTGCCTCCAGGAGTGGGGACCTCACGAAGTAGTTTTGGTCAGAGGGAATGTTATCGCTGTAGCGGTAAGGAGCACATGGCAGCAACATGCCCTTACTTACAATATACGTGTCGTAATTGTTCTAAAGTAGGGCATTGGCCAGGAAATGTCAAATGCAGAAGTCAGCTGCGGTATGTGGAGTCAGGGAACACAAAACCGAAGAGCTGGGAGTGGGGTAAAGTGGGAGTGATAAAGACCAAAATGACATTCTTGACTCATTTATCATGCAGCAGCAGTTGGTGGCTATTGTGGATTACCATGTATTGGTTATGGTAGACAGCAGACCACTGACAATGCAGGTGGATACGGGATCAGCAGTTACTTTGGTGTCGAGCAAAACATTTCAAGCAAATTGGCCTGACCAGCAGTTACAAAAATCGAACATCATGCTGCAAACGTATTTTGGGGACTACTTGCCTGTGAAGGGGGGAATGAACGTGGAGGTGTTTTATAAGGAACAGAAGAAGCAACTGCCACTGTTGGTCATGGACTCTGGACAACAGCAACTTCCTTCATTACTAGGAAGGGATTGGTTTGGACACATCCGCCTGGATTGTAACAGTATAAGTATGGTGTCAGTGGACGAGGGGTGGAATGGAGCAGATACTGAAGGGGACGGGATAAAGGAGAGAGTGCTAAAAAAGCTGCTGTGTAAGTAAACAGAAATATTTAATGGGGCTTTTGAGAAAATCAAACAGTTTGTGGCCAACTTTACACCCAAGGAAAGGGTTCCACCGGTCTTCTTCAAGGCAAGGATGGTACCTTATGCACTCAAAGAAAAAAAAGTGAAGCAGAAGCTGTAGTATTTGGAACAGCAACAAATGCTGGAAAATTTTACCTACAGTAATTGGGCAAGCCCCCTAGCAGTGGTACCTAAGGCGAATGGCGAAGTAAGGTTATGTACTGATTTTAAGGCTACTGTAAACCCTACATTAGAGCTAGCACACCAACCACTTCAAAGTATAGATGATATTTTTGCATATTTGGGGAATGATAAGTTGTTTTGTGTGCTGCACTTGTCAAATGCTTACCAGCAGCTGGTGGTGGGGAAAGAGTCACAAGATTTGGTGATAGTAAATACCCATAGGGGTCTGTACTGATGTCGGAGAATGCCTTTTGGGTTGTCGATGCTCTGGGCATATTTCAAGCATTGATTAAACAGATTTTATATGGGATTTCTGGAGTAGTGGCATACTTGGATGATATCCTCATTACCGGGTGTTCAGTAGAGGAATGTGCAAGGAAATTGGACTCGGTGCTGCAGAGGTTGCAGGATCCTGGGGTGAGAGCCAGAAAAGAGAAGTGCCATTTCCTAGAAAGGGAGGTCAAATTTTTGGGGTATGTCATCAGTGGCGAGGGTATTAAGCCCACCAAAGACCTAAAAAAGGCTATAAAGAGGCTCCAGCACCAACTACAGTAACACAGTTAAAGACTTATTTTGGATTGATAAATTGATATGCCATATTCATTCCAGGTACGTCGGACAAGTTGAAACCTCTATATAATTTGTTGGCTCAACGAACTTCATGGATATGGGACACACAGTGTCAGCACGTTTTTGACAAAAGTAAAGAATGAATTCTCCAAGCTCCAGTGCTAGTGGCTTTTGATTTACGGAAACCACTCATAGTAGCAAGAGATGCCTCGCAGTATGGAGTGGGAGCGGTGTTGTCGCAGAGGATGCCAGATGACTCAAAGCAGCTCATTTGCTTTGCATTGAAAACATTGTCCAAAGCAGAGCAGGGGTATTGTCAACTACAGAGGGAGACCTTGAGCATCGTCTTTGCTGTGCAAAAGTTCCACAAATACCTATATGGCAACCATTTTACACTCTATACAGATCATCGTCCCTTGACCACCATCTTTGGACCTAAGAAGGCGGTTCCATTTCTTGCAATGGCACAATTGCAGCGGTGGGCTTTGCTCCTTTCGACATATGACTATTCCATCGAGTACAGAAAAGGGCAGGAAATGGGTAATGCTGATGCGCTGTTAAGGTTACCACTATCACAAGCACAGACCATAGAGCAACAAGTCTTCCAGGTTCAGCATCTTGAGAACTTTCCAATTACGGCAGGGGTGATTGCTATGGAAACGAAACAGGATGAAGTATTGAAAAATGTGAAAAACAATGCTAGGTATGGATGGCCAAACCATGTTTAATGAGCCCAACATCAAACCTTACGCAAGCATGAAGGACAAGTTCCAGTGGAAGAAAACTGTGTCATGTGGCTGAACAGGGTAGTAATTCCACAAGTATTAAGAGAAACTGTGTTGCAAATGTTGCATTAAAGTCATCCTGAGATAGTTCGGATGAAAATTCTTGGGAGAAGTTATGTTTGGGAGCCTGGAATGGACGAAATTGAGGACACAGTGAAAAGGTGTGCTACTTGTCAGCTGTGTAGACATAACACATCTCAAAGAGTGAGGGTATCATGGTCGGAGACTTCTCGAGTGGGACAGCGGGTACGTGTCGAATTTGTGGAAAAGGAAGGTAAAAGACTAGTGATCTTGGTGGATGCCTATTCTAAATGGGTGGAGGTATGGCCAATGCAGAGCACAATGGCTGAACAGACAATTGAAAATCTGTGAACAGCCTTTGCAGCATATGGTTTGCCTGAAACACTGGTGGCCGATAATGGGCCACAGTTTCAGTCAGAAGAATTTTAGCAATTTTCTGAGACAAACGCGATCACACTGCAGCTGACTCCATCTTTCTGCCCACAATCCATGGAGCAGCGGAGAGAACTGTGCAATCAGTGAAGACTGCACTCTTGAAGCAGGCAGTGGAAAGTGGTCTAACGGGGGGAGGGGGGGGGGTCTCCATCCCGCAACAAACCATCGATAAGTGGTTGTTTGCATACTGAAATACACCACACACAGTGACTGGGAAAACACCAGCAGAAATGTTTTTGAGAGGAGGAAACCACATAGGAGGTTGCTATTAGTGAAGCCAAACCTCCAGAATATCATGAAAAGGCAAGCAAACTTAGAGTTGGTCAAGAAGCAGGATTCAGTGTGAGGAATCCAGTATTGGTAAAGTGTGTCCGTGAGGAACAGGCAAGATGGCTACCAGGGTGTATTGTAGAAGTGGTGAGCTTGGTGACCTAGAAGGTTAAGGTTGGAGATGTCATAAGATTTGGTCACTTATGCAAGAATTACCTGCGAGAGGGGCTGTCCATGGGCAAACAGAGGAACTCACCCTGTACTACACCTAGACAAGAAGGAGGGTGGAGCCACGTGTCTTCAAGAGTCAGAGCAGCATCAGCACCAGAGTGGCCTGTGACAGGAGCGGAATCTATGGTCAGAGCAGTGTCTGCAGCAGAGTCGTCAGCAATTGGAGCAAGGTTAAGAGGCAGGTCAACATCAGCACTAGAGGCACCGGTGACAGGTGCAGCATCTAGTGTGAGAGCAACATCCATACTGGAGCAGCCAGCAGTGGAACCAGGCAGAGGAAGGGTTACAAGGAGTGTTGGGCACAGGAAACAACAGTGAAGGGGAAGAGGGTTTTCATGGTTTTGGTATGGAAAGTACAGCTGCTCGGGGAGGGGATCTCTTAGGTGCAGTGAAAGGATGAGGTGTCCTCAAACACGGTAGGAGTAGTAGACCTAGAAAAAAAAATTTGTCACTAGTCCAGTGAGGAGTGGCCGTAAATTTAGGAGGGAGAAGTGTAGTATTGAGTATTTGTGGTGCCAAGGTTGACGGCCGTAAGTGTTGACATGATGGTGTCCTGGTTCGGTACATAACAGTAACACTTCTCTCTCAGGTCTGGAAGTTGCACCAGCACAAATATTGATGAGCAGACTAGTTAGAACAAGGATACCAATAACTAAGAATAACCTGACTCCAAAAGTACATCCACATATCAGATCATAATTACTTTCAAAACAGGCATAGGTGAAACACCACTGTGATAGACAAGCACAGAAAAAACCCACAGAGTATTCAAAAGGGTGAGACAGTAGTAGTTCAGAAGGGTCGTGTATAGGAACCAGCCACTATTGTGGAAAAATATGAAACTCCACGTTCATACATATTAGAAACATGTCAGGCGAATACCTTAGATAAAACACAAAACACTTGAGACCATCATACAGACAGTCAGAAGTTCAAGTACCATACAGAGCTGTTAATCTGTATGAGACAGTGGGTAGAGACAGAAATAGTACAGATGAATGTAGGGAAAATGCTCAAAACCGTGACATTTTGGAACAGTGTCATGAGGACCATGGGGTAACCAGGTGCAGTAGGTCACCAGACTTCAAGGGCTTTGACAATGGAAAACACACAGACTATGTCGGGGACCAGGTAGAAAGTAATTGAATTCCTGACACACACAGTAGCCCCTCGGAGTCTTTTTATGTACCAGAGCGGGTTGCAAAATTAGTAAACCCCTAAGATATCAGTGCGGGCATGAAAGTGTTATGTATGAGTTAAGTTGTAAGGCTTGGAGGAGTTTACGGTCGTGTACGTACCTTGGAAATAAATTGTCTAAATACTGGGTAATATGAAACTAGCAATATTGTATATGTAACTTAGAGATACATTGTGTAAATATTGGGTAATATGTAAATGTATGTACTTGGCAATATTGTATATGTACCTGGAGATACAGTGTGTAAATAATGGTCAATATGTGACGGTAATGTTTGGTGTGTGGTAACAACATTGAAAATATTGATTATACCTAGCATGATAAATAGTTCTAAGGTGGCATTGGTAGAGAGTTTAATGAAGGGAAGGTGTTGTGTATGTATGTTATAACAATTGAGATTTCAGATAAGGGAAGGTGTTGTGTATATAACTAGTAAGTGTTAATATCATGGAGGAAGTTGAAAGAGAGAGGTTGGCAGCAAGTAGAAAACAAGATGGTGGGGCAGAGTGGGTGTTGTAAGCTAGTTGTGAAAATCATGTATTGAACTATAAATAAGAAAGTACGTACAAAGAATAAAGATATGGGAATTACCCAAACAAAACAGTTGGGGCTGTGACTTACATTGAAATAAACCTATAATGGAATTCTTTATTTTTTCAAACATTTGATAAACTTTGTAAAGTAATAACCATAGCCTGTTAAAAAAAAACCAACAACAACAATTTTTAAGTTCTGGCCTTTGTGCATAAAACATGAGTACATATTTATTTTAAAAATAAATACTTATTAATAATTTTTAATCATTTGTTACGTGAATGGTCTAGGTAAAATAATGTATATGCTGTTCACGGTTAATTGAGTACTTTTTAAATCAACCTTTGAAAAATGTCATTGCCCCATCTTGCATATATTTTAATGGGCACTCTGACTGGAATGTACCCAGTAAAGTTGGTAACGACAGAGGGAAAGTAGTTCAATGTCTTAACGTTGAGTTCGAAGTTAGGTAAACATTTGTGAATATTGAAAATATTTTTTGCTGTCGGTTTTTTATACATGTAAGTGTAAAAATTAGTGAATTTGTAAAATAAGTACTTTTCTAATAATTACACACTTTCATTTGATCAACTCATGAATAAAGTGATCAGGCCCACAGTAATGTTAAATTTACATATGGTGGAATAATACACCATATGCAAACAAATAGATCTTAAGCATGGCTTTAAAATGTGCTCAGTTTACTATGAATATAATATAAAGATTGGGTCATTGTAAACAGAACACTGGAGTAGCTATATTTGCTCATGTTTTTGGTTGTCTATGCTTAGTGTTTTTTGGGAGAAGTTTATGTAAGCAGTGTTAATGAAATTGTCTATGTAGATCAAAGATCATATTTACTATTGCATAACTGTATCCAAATTAATTAACTAGTCTCTGTAACCCAGTGATTTTATTATGAATTGTGCAAAACATTGTACATTGCATATTAATTCCTATAAGAATACACACACATTATTGCAAATATTCTCTTACAGTGGGAAATGTTTTGATAATCCAGTATTGTATTCATTACAGTTAAAACATACAGATTTATCAGGAGAGCACATAAAGGATGCATCCACATCACACACAGACTAATATATTTGCACATTCTTGTCTCTTTGAGTGGAAGTATAAATATCTAGTATTTTACCTTGCAAATAACTTTTAGGGGCTGTTTCAAATAGTCAAGTCACATAAACATGGCCCTGAAAATACTTGGTACAGTAATAACAATTGCATGCTTTTGAAAAAACACCTTACACTTCCACAATTGGCCATAACACACAAAACATCAATGCTATGCAAATTGGTTCATTATTAATGGATATTCTAAGTTTCCAAGTATACAACTGAGTACACATCCAAATCACCAAGCAAAGCTGTTATCACAACTAAAATTATGTTCATGAATTAAGCAGTTAAATGCCAATATCACATTTGAATTGTACATATTGAAATATAGCACATTTGTTTGCTATGAAAAATTTGACAAAACCAAGAATTTCCATCACTGCCAGCTTGTAGCAGAGATGTCCTCTGGTGGTCCCTGAGGGGATGTCCTCTGTTGGTCCCTGAGGGGATGATCTCTGATGGTCCCTGTAGGGGTGTCCTCTTCTTGCAGTCCTTGAAGGGATGCTTTGACACCTTACATTACATGTGGTTTTTGACTGTGTGATATTTATTTTGTTGTTTATTGCGTTATTACTTGTAGGCATTAATGAAATAAAATGTTTGACGCATCATAAAATCAGTCCACACCATAATGAACATCACAAAAAAATAAAAGAGCTAGAAATACTATGATTTCTTGAAAGTTGTCCTAATTCTTACCAGGATGTTAAACAGTACTGCGCATGTTTGTTATTTATTGACCCTTGTTGCAGATATCCCGCTACAACCAACTGTTGAAGCATGTTTCTCAGTCTCTTCAAGAGTTGCAGCATGGCATCATGGGTCTTGTGGTTATGTCTTCAGATCTGGAGGCTGTCTTTAAAAGTATATTTGAGGGACAAGTCCCAATTGACTGGAGCACAGGTAGTTCACAAAAAGCGCAAACATTAAAATTTAGCAAATAATCAGACACAAAAAATTCTTCTCACTATGACGTACAAGCTTCTTATTAAGGTTGTGGAAAAACATTAAGTTTCTTTTACTGATTATGTCATTGGGAAATAGACACATCTTAACTCTCTTGCACCTAACAACTTCATGGAGGTCTAAAAAATAAAAATCTTTTAAGTGGTTATAATGATTTTTGTGAATGTTAGAAAATTAACATTAATTAAGTGTACATTATGATTTTCAACAATTTATTTAACAGTATCATAAAAAATTACAAACGGTATATTAATTAACATTTTTATGTTAATTAGTACCCTCATCCATTGGCTTAAGACCATGCTAGATCACAAGCAGGCCTTAGATGAATAAGTTCTTCCACTACTTCCATATTTTTATAATATCACTTTCAAACAAAACCGATTTGCAGATTTTGAAGCATGTACAATTGGATACAAAAATTTTTTTTAAATTTTAAGAATGTGATATTATTGAAACGTTTGCATAATGATAGTTTTCAGAATATATGTTCAATTATCTGAAAAGCTGTTTAGCACTCTTACCTGAGATGAGCTGTTTAAAAAAGTCACTGTTCTGACATTCCATCTTTTTAAACAAATTAGACACGTGAGATTTTGTATTAAAACACTTTAAGGCAAGTCTTGGGCCGCAACGTGTAGCATGGACCGAGAGGTGAAGAGAGTAGGAGAGCAGGCTAGCCGACATCCGCTCGGCTATGAGACAGTTGTGCATGCATCTTTACCGTCATATCTCCAGAGTAATGATGAATACTAGTGATAGCCAAGTTCAGTTTTTACGAGTGCCACAAGTGATTTTCAAAACTTACTCAGGGGCTGGATAAAATATGTATTAATATTTTTTTTACAAAAACAGAAAGCATTGAAATTGAAATTTTCAAGAATGAAATTAACAACAAAATAGTTCAATATTTGCACTTCCCTAGCAATAAATATCACAATTGATATATATTATTTATGTTGTCGCCATCAATATTCCACAAAAAATCAAAATTAGATTTCGAACTAATAAATTAAATTCAGTTCATTTCCATTTTAATTATTTATGTCATCACAACAGTTTGTACTCTAGTCTTTTTAAGTCAGGTGTTGGCAAAATGCCCATAGCAAAAAACAAAAAGTTATATTCTATGAAAATTGATATTTGATGAAAAAATACTGTTTTACTGTTCTGGGGTACAATGCTAAAAGACAATCATACATATTGCAGATGCAAGATTTTTTTAAATTGCTTTTCAATGTTACGTTGAATCGCTATAACCGGAGCTGGTTACCACACCATAACACATTCGGTGTTGCCAACGATTACAAACAAAGACAAGGGTACAACACCTTCCTCTTTTTATAGGAAGAAATGCAACCACTTACAAGTGTATTAGAATGCACTCTGTAACAAAACAGATTTCTTTTTACATTAAACAAAGCCACTATTTACAAGGAGTATGAAAATGCAATCAGTAACAATGCCAGCGATTACTAATAATCATACAAATTTAAGCTCTTTGCAGGCTTCACAACCCTTCCACTTTTGGTTGCTGAGGTATGATGACTTCTGTCTGTTGCCTCCTGATAAGAGTCCTTAATGCGCACAGCAAATACGTCAGTTACTGCGCCAGTACCATTATGAGGCTCAAATCCCCGGAAGCCAGGTTCTGATGCCGAAGTGCTTGGGACCAGCTTCAGTCATAGGCCTATTTGATTAGAATGCAGATTTTCACTCCCTAGGCCGGTCTCAGCATTATCTGCCTCAAGCTAAATTGAATCAGAATTTTGGGGCCTGTGCAAAGTTTTGGACCTTTTTAGATGAATCACATTTTGACGGATTATCTTACCATCCGGTACTCGAGGTGATGGGTGCTGATCCACTATAACTCCAGGCACCCACTTGTCATTTTTGTGTGTTTTGAGTACCACATTTTCCCCTTTAATGAATGTTATTTCCTCTTGTCTGGCATTTTTGTTATACACCCCCTTCATTTGCTGCTCCTTGGAAATTAGAGCTCTTACAACATGTTATGGACAGATGACATTAGATTTAAGGGAGTTGTATGAAACAGGCAGTTTACCTCGAATTTTCCTATTTAATAGTAATTGAGAAGGAGACCAATCTAAGCCAGGAAGAGAAGTACCATAAAACAGGGTGAATAGGGACATAAGTTTTCAAAAATGATTACTGTATTTCCAAATTTTTTATTCCAAATATATGAAATCAGAGTTCCTGTTGAGCTGCAGAGAATTTCAATATTCACGAAGTAAGTTTCTGTAGTCAGTACCCTGACTTTTGCATAACAGCATTTTGCTAATTTTTACAGCCATTTCTGCTAGCCCATTGCTGCGAGAATAATGAGGGCTGCTGGTTCGGAGCTCAGTTTCACTATGAGCATAATACTAATCTCATTCTAGAGAATTAAATGGCATATTTTCAGCCATGAGTACTCGTGGAAACCAGTGGGTACTAAAAACCTGTTGCATGGTACTTATGACAGCAAAAGAAATTTTTCTAGGTAGCTCACAAATATCTATCCATTTTGAGTATTTGTCCTCAAGAACTAGATAAACTTTTCTAGAAAAGTCGAATATGTCTGCTCTGCACCCATTGTTTTGTATGGCAGCTTTGGTATGGGATGTGGACAGAGGGGCTGTTTGTGGTTACCTGGATGGAACTTTTCACAAACAGAAATGCACAATATCCACTGACATTGATGGCCAATAGAACAATTGGTGGCCTTTGGACTTAGTCTTGGATTCCCCACAGTGACCTTCAGGAAGCATCTGTATAACGTAATGGTCTTAAAACTTCAGGAACAACTACCTTAACACCCAGGAAGACTAAATCATTTTCAGAACACAAATCATCTATCATTTTTAATCAGGTTTGCAAACCAGAGGAACTGTATTATAGGGTGGCAATTCTGTCTGACAAAATTTGGAAATTAGACTGAGGGCAGCATCATTGGTGGTTTCCAACTGGAACTGAAGCAAACGTTTTTCAGACATGGGTACAGACTTACTGAATGGACAACCTCAACCATTGTAGGATTATGACTCACCTCATCTGGAAAATACAATCGAGATAGGTGGTCTGCAAAATACATCAATTTACCAGGTAGGTATGTGACATTTAGGAATTTAAGATGTAACTGCTGAAGGTGTGCTGAACCTATATGATGTTTAGTTCGACCATAAGCGTAGTAGCGAAATTTAGCTGTGGCAAAGGAAACAACTTAGAGCTCTTTCTCAATCTGAGAATAACTCTTCTCTACCTCTGTAAGTGACCTGGAGGCTATGTGCACCGGCTGGAGACCCTTTGGGCCCTCCTGAAACAGAGCAATGCCCAGCCCATTCTGTGATGCATCACTCTGTATAAAAAGTTGGGCTTTGGGATCAAAGGTTGAAAGGACAGGTGCACTAGTAATCAGCAACTTAAGCGCAGAAAAAACCTCGTCACGACAGGGAAGCCACATCCATACCACATCAGATCTTAGAAATTCATACAGTGGAGAACACACACTAGACATATGAGGGATATTACAGCGAACAAAGTTAAACACACCCAAAGTTCTTTGCAGTTCCTTGCTATTGCTGGGGACCTGTAAATTGGTCAATGCTCGGATTCCCTCAGGATCTGGTGACATACCTTCAGTAGAGAATATCCAACTTACATACTTTACTTCAGAAACCTTGTACTGGAGCTTATCTGTGTTGAACTTGATGCCAAGGCTCTCTGCATGTTCCATCACTTGTTGAGCACGTCCATCATGTTCATCTTCCATTTTGCCTGTGCAGTGGATGTCATCAAAGAATGTCACAACTCCAGAAATAGAAGCAAAATTTTCTTCAATTAATTTCTGGAAATTTTCTGGGGCATTGGTTATACCATATGGCATACGTAAATATCTGTAACACCCTAATGATGTCGAAAAACAGCACTTGTGGGGCGAGTTTTCATCTCTTGTACTTGGTGGAATCCTTTTTTGAGGTCAAACACAGTGTAATATTTTTATTCCTGTGAGATTTCAGATATTTCTTCTAAAGTTGGTATCTCATGGTAGTCTCAGACAACCACCTGATTGAGGTCAATGATGTCCAAACATAACCTCAACTTCCAACTTGATTTTTCAACAACCACTAGGTTGCTCACCCAAGCACTAGCATCAAGTTTTACATGTTATACCTTTTTGTTCCAGTCTGTCCAGTTCTTGTTTCAATGCAGGCCTGATTGCTCCAGGGATTCTCCTTGGAAGCTTACATACAGGATTCCCACAATCACGAACATTGATTCTATACTTGTGGGAAACAGTCAATACCAGTAAACACTTCTCTATGCTCCTTTATAAATCTGTATTTTGCCTCTTCACATGCAGAATGGACCCTTTTTACAAGGTTGAAGTCGACACAGGATTGTAAACCTAGCAAGGGAGTACTGTCTGAATCAATTATCACAAACTCAACATAACAGAACAACACAAATCAATCACTCCCTTCAATGCAAGAATAGTACCACCCCAAGACTTCAATTTTGAGGAATGCAACCTTGCATTAGGCATACAGAGCTAGCCAGCTTGCTATTCAGTTATCAACTTGTAAGTGAATAACTGCTACACGAATATAACATATTTAAAATATTTATTTTAAAGGAGAAATACATAAGTATTTAAACTTATTTTTGATTGTATCATAGTCTTTACTATTGTATTGTATTATTAGTATTATTTATTCTGAGAATACAGATTAGAATACAAAGATACATACTTGTAAATGTCATTAAATTTTAATTTATGAGCTCGCTTTTTACTGGCATTTCTTTTGTTTCAGCTGTATAATTGTATTTATAAGTTTGTCGTTTCCTCAAAATGCCAAAACCAAAATGCACTTTCAACAAAGTTTTAGAAAAAAGGTTTCCCTCGTTCAAACGCGGCAAGTCTGACTCTGAAGTGTATTGTTGTATTTGTGAATCCAGAATATCTATAGCCAGCAGAGGTGCAATAGATATTGAGGAGCATCAGAAAACAGCCAAGCATAAGAAGAGATTACAATCCCAGGCAGAGACTTCCAAAGCCTTAGACACTTTTATAAAGAAATTGTCAACAAATGAGAAAACTGTCGTTGCTGAAGGGGTTGCAGCTTACCACACAATTTGTCACCATATGTCTTTTAACTATTTAGACTGTACGTTGCAGTTGAATAAAATTATGTTTAGCGATTCACAAATCACAAAAGAAATGACGTGCAACAGAACAAAGGCAACTGCAATTGTGACTGGCGTTTTAAGCCCTCATTCTTCAATGAAGATTACAGATGACTTGAAAAGAATATCGTGTGTTGGTATCTGTTGTGACGCTAGTAATCATGGGGCAACTAAATTAATTCCTATATTGATTCAGTATTTCGATTATCGTGGCGAAGGTATAAGTTCCAAGATATTAGACATTGAAACAGTTCCCGATGAAACTGTTGAAACTTTGGTGAGTTTAGTAAATAATCAGCTCCAAAAATATAATATAACAGAAAAATGTGTAGCATTCTCAGGAGATAATTGCAGGTAATAGAGAAAGAGCTGGAACAAACAATGTGTATTGTAAACTGAAGGAAAAATTAGGCAAAGACATTATAGGTATTGGTTGTCCTGCTCATGTACTCAATAATGCTGTTCATCACGGATGTGACATTCTGCCCATAGAACTGGAATTAATAATTGTAAAAATTTATAATCATTTTTCTACATACACTGTTTGAACAGAAAAACTGTGACAGTTTTGCAATGATATTGGCATGGAGTATACTCAACTTCAGTCTCACTCCAAGACACGCTGGTTAAGCCTTTTTCCTGCAATTGAAAAACTTTTGAAATACCATGAGCCGTTAAAAGAATATTTTATTAGTTTAGATAAACCTCCACAGTATATTATACAGTTTTTTAACAATGAGTATGCAGAGGGTTACCTGTACCTCGTTCATTCAGTAATGGTGATAATTCACACAAATATTGAAAGAGTGGAATGAAAAGAAAACAGTATTGTTGAAATCAGGAAAATTTTGGGTAGAGTTATTTCATTACTAGAGGAGAGGATAGCAAACAATTTTTGTCCTCTAAGTGTAAGAACAATTTTAAAGAAGTTGCATGACGACGGAAAGAACACGGAAGAATTTTCAACTAAAATAATATTTTTTTATAATGAAATCAATGACTATTTAAAAATGTGGATTGAACCATTTGAGGACCTAAAAGTTTTCAACTGGATTGATCTAACAGGGTCTGATTTGCTAGATTGGTGCAACATTGAAAAATCTTTGGTCTTTTTAAAAGATCACGGCATTGAAATTAATGACAAAAAATTATTTGACAAGTGGGTTAATTAAAAAAAAATTAGCAAAAATTTGAATCCTACTCAAAAGACGACAGCTTAAACTCCTTGTGGCTAATATATTTTAAGCAATGCATTTCCGAGGAGCAGTATGTAGAACTACAGAAAGTGGCTGAATATGTGTTTAATATACCGGGACATAACGCTAATGTTGAGAGAGTCTTTTCTCTCATAAATTCACAGTGGTCAAAAGAAAGAAATCGATTACTGCCAACAACAGTAGCTGCAATCATCAAAACTATCTATAACATAGATATGAAGTGTGACCAATTTTATGATTATTTGTTAACTCAACCACAGATACTGAGGGAAATTGGTGGGGTTGAAAAGTATAATAAAAATAAATAAGTTTGTAATATTAGAATTTATTAGATACTAAATAAGTTTAAAGAATTTGTTACAAAACTAAAGTTTTTGTTTTTTATTTTAATAACTTATTTTCAACTCATATAATTTTATTCAAATACTTTTATTAAACAATATGATTATTATTACTTGAATTTCATTTAACTTATTTTCACTACATATTAATTTAACTATTGCTTATCTATTACTGCGTCCTATTTTTAAACTGAATTGTCCTGGTTTTTCTAACTTCAAATCTTAGTTTTTGAAATTTTGGGTTGGCAACCCTAACATACATACTCAGTAGCTTGTGTATAAATTCATGGCTTGTACACAAGCTGTTTCACAATGTTTGAATATAATGTGGTTGTGGTGTTGGGAAATATGGGGAATGTGGGTGTTAGGTTGGCAGTGATGGCTGAGTGGTGTAGTGAGTACAATATTATGTGTGAAAGGATAACGTAAACGAGTGTACTGGCCAGGCCACAGGTAAACAGTGTGAATGTGAGCGAAAAAAAAATTCTGCAATTTCAGATAGTACTTCCTGAAAACTTTGATTTTCGCAGGCTCACAGAAAAGGAGAAATGGATTAAAAGGTTTAAACGGTTCCGTGTAGCATCAGAGCTTTCTGAAAAGCCAGAGGGAAGGCAAGTAAATATGTTGCTCTACTGCATGGGACCAGAAGCAGATGATTTGTTAGTATCCTTCGCATTGATGTCAGAGCAAGCGACCAAGTACAACACAGTGACACAAAAGTTCAGCGACTTCTTCAAGGTTAAGAGAAATGTTGTTTACGAACGGGCTAAGTTCTTCAAACGTCACCAGCAAGAGGGAGAACCCGTGGATGTATTTATCAACAGTGTTTTTAAGTTGACAGAAACCTGTGAATTATAAAACCTTAAGGAAGAACTTATTGCGACAGTTTTAGTTATTGGAATTGTGAATGATAAGTAATCTGAAGCATTACAGATGGACCATAAACTCACAGCAACGGAAGAAGTAAAGAAAATTCTCCAAGCAGAAGCAGTGCGCGGCCAGCAACAGTTAGTTCATGACAATACTACTAGTTTCGATGTCGTTCGAGGCAACAAGGTTCCTGATAACCTTAACAGACAGCAGAAGGTAGAGATGCCTGCAAGTGCCAGTGCGGTTTGGAAGAGTGAGAAGGCACACAAGACTGCAGTGGTGGTGGTGGTAGTAGTGAAGGCAGGGGTAATAGCAAGAAATGTGACCTATTTTCTATGTGAAAAAGTAGGTCATTATAGAAGATGCTGTAAAAGTCAAAATATCAGTTTGCAAGAGTTAGGGGGAGGTACAGGAGGTTGAAGACCAATACTATTACATGGGTGAAGTAGCAATGGAAGTATGTTCTGACCCATGATACATACAGCTGCAAGTGCAAGGCATTAAAACGACATTCAAAATAGACACTGGAGCTGATGTGACTGTCACAGGCAATGAAATGAGTAACAGGTTAGGGTTGTCAGTAAACAGAACTGGGAAGAAGTTCTTTGGGGCTGGCAAAAACCCCATCCAGTGGAGGGTACTGCCACAGTACTTTTGTCACTAGGGGAGCAACAGATCAGCCAAAACATTTAATGGTGAAGCACCAGCATGTTCCACTATTAGGCTGGTCGGCAATTAGCGCATTGGATATTGTGGCAGTACAGGAGGCAACAGAAGTCAGAGATACAGAAAATAGGTTTGTGAATAAATTTCTGACTATATTTCAGGGTCTTGATAGGTTGGGTCGAGAATACCACACCACCCTTCAAAACAAGCTGTTCCCTTTGCAGTGGCAGCCCCTAGGCAGGTGGCACTGCCTCTCAGAGAGGAAGTGGAAAGTGAAAGATAAACTAACTAGAATGATGAAGTAAGAGGTTATCACCCCGATACATTCTCTAACTAAGTGGTGTGCACCAATAGTGGTTGTACCAAAAAAGAATAAATCCATTAGATTTTGTGTTTACTACACAGAGCTCAACTAATACATTAGTAGAGAGAGAGAGACTATAGTTGCCTTCAGTGGAAGAGAGCCTGGCCCAGTTGCAGAATGCTAGATGGTTCACAGTGTTAGATGCTTCAAGGCAGTTATGGCAGATTCCTCTTAACACACAATAGTGCGCCCCTCACCACATTTATTACACCATATGGACGCTTTCATTTTAACAGATTACCATTTGGTATAAACTCAGGGCCCAAACATTACCAGCACCAAATGCATTAGATTGTTGGGGAAATGCCAGGTTTTGTAAACCAGGCAGATGACATACTAGTATGTGGCAGCACAGAGAAAGAGCATGATGAGAGACTGAGCAGTATTGGAGAAGTTGAAGCTAAATGGTGTTACCCACAACAAAGAGAAATGCAAGTTTAAAGAGAAAACTGAGAAGTTTCTGGATCACATTATAAGTGAGGGCACAGTGCAACCAGACTCTGAGAAAACTTATGCGATTACCAACATGCCTTATCCCACAAACATGACAGAACTTAGACGTTTCCTCGGGATGGTGAATTATCTAATGAAATTCATCCCACAGTTGACAGAGAAGACACAACCATTGAGGATGCTACTACACCAAGGCATGGAGTGGAAGTGGGGTGCACCACAAGAAGAAGCAGTGAGGAAGTTAAAGGAGAAAATTGCACAACGGCAGATGCTGGCACTTAGACATCAAAGCTCTCATAGAAAACTGCACTCAGTGCTTGCAGCAACGTCAGCAGCGAGCAGAACCTCTGATGCCCACGCCACTCCCAGCATGACCTTGGTCCTTAGTGGGGGTGGTTATCATGGAAGTACAACAGGCATGGTATTTAGTAGAGCAAGACTAGTGGTAGTGCATCTGGATCGTATAACAGCTGAGGCCGTGATAAACATATTTGCCAGACGTGGGGTACCGGAGACAGTTCCCAGTGATGGAGGGACACAATTCACATCGTTAGAGTTCCAGCAGTATTCTAAACAATATGGTTTTTTCCACCTTACATCCAGTCCAAAGTTCACACAGACAAACGGAGAAGCTGAGAGTGAAGTAGCGGTGACAAAGAATATTATGTCCAAATCACAGGAGCCAAATCTGGGATTACTTGCTTACTGGACTACACCACTGGAGTCTGGATTTTCACCAGAAGAACTGTTGTTTGGCAGGAAGTTGCGCACTACCCTACCAGTTTTACCTCTTATTTAAGACAGAGTTCTGTTCTTTTTTCCTGTACTTAGATTCCATCAGGTCCTCTACCCTCAGGGGAAGACTGGTGAGCAGTTTTTGAGTATTCCCATTCCAAACTCAGTGATAACTGCGAAGTTCCTCTTGACCACGTGACAAGACACAAGCATCTTCATTATGAAAAGGACCATTGATGGTGGACAAGGATATTTATAAGTATTTGCGTCACTAGTGTATCATTGATGAGGTTTTAGTAAACACTGGAAAGACTCTCAATAGTCCAGACCTTTTAACCACAATAAACTGTAGAAGTCATGGTAAGCAAGAATTTGAAAGGGTCAAAGAAATTCTGTTATTTCTGCTGCAACCCTATACATCTAGGAAGTCAGAGAATTTTGGAGTTGCTATGGGAAATTTTACAGATGAAGTGTTAGTCCACATAAAATAGCATTTTGTGGTGTCAAAACACACCATCCACCCAAGGCAGTGAGAATATCTTCCCATAACAGTCCTCTTAATTTTTACAGTTGACAAGCTCAATCCCATACAGCAATTTTGATTATCATCTCTCTTCCTATCAATCAAATTCTGCTGTGAAGTGTCCTAGCTTCCTTAAACTAGCTATTATACTCTGTTTTCTCTAGTATTGCTGTAAACTTTATAACAAATACCTGGTGACTATCAGCATTAATATTAGTTCTGAAGAAAAACTAACCCACATTTATGTATTGTGAAACTTCACATCACACTCCACTCTGATTTTGTGTCTGTGTAAAGGCACATCTTGAAAAATATGTGGATTTTGAATATTCCAAAACCTACTATCCTATTGTTGACACTACCACTTGACACTAAGTCTAATCGTCAAATAAAATGTCCAAGATGCTGACATCCCTCGCAACTTCTCAGAATTCTATCCAATACCATTATCTTTTTTCTTTGTGTGGTTCCTTGAATTCCTGCATCATGTATATTTTGTTAGGTACAAGTTTTAGTCACATTACATGTATTCATTGCTCCGTAATTCAAACCAGTCTGCTGCTGTATGACGTCAATCATGTCTTCTCTCCTCTTTGAGCCCTTATTGACTCTTGCTCCGCCCAATGTTAGCCATGCCCTAATGGTGCGTTGCCACACCATGCACGCAGCACGTGCCATGCACACTCTACGCAATGCTCCCAAGACAGTGCAATGAGTGGCGTGTGAGCATGATCTATGTCACCTCAATGAGGTAACTCATTAGCTTCAGTGCTAATTAGCAGCTATAGTTTTGTTTTATTTTAAGTGTAATATTTAATGTTCAGGAATATTTAGGGAGTGTTAGGCTCAGCTTCCTCAGGAAATGGGAGACCTGTGAATATATGGCCACGTGATCGCCTTGTGTCGACCATCCCTTAGAACCTGCATATATATATATTTATCTCGTAATTTACCCAGGAAGCACAGATGTGCTTAAAATGTTCTTTTAATGAGGGTAGGTGTTATGTCATCTTGTTTCAAAGTGGTTTCGAGTGCAAACATTGAAGTAGTAACCTCGAACAACACCAAATTCTCTGAACAGTCAACATGTTTATTTAATCACAGTGTATATGCCATAATATGCTCCAGGGTTTGTATTCTTGTGAAGGGTCTGTTATAATCAATTTTGTGTTCATCACAACATTATATAATTTCATTCATCATATTTTTGCTAAGGGATTATTGTTCTGGCGTGCAGCGTAGATGCTGTCCGTGCTGCTATGCCAATGTACTGCAAGTCTAACTTATCGGGGTAAACGATGTGCAGCATCCATGTCTCATGGGACTACAACTTTTTGCAACGAATCATATTCAGTGTCATACATTTTTTAGATTATTGGAGCCTTTTGTAATTTTGCTGCTTACTCGAGCATGCACCTCACTGTTTCGGATTACAACCCCACCAGTTGTAAACCTTCAGTAAAATGATTTCGCTTGTCAGATGTTTACAGTAGTATATTGGTTAGTACAGGGTCTAAGCTGCTCGCCTACTTAAGTGAAGTGTACATGTAACATCCTCACCATCGATCTGAAATATGCACAAATATTAACAATGCTTCTGTGTTGTGAACTGTATTTATTCCTCATGGTATTGTGTACGCTTGGTAGCCGCTTCACTGAGAACATTGCAGGATGTACCCCATTCCGTTGTAATGAGTGTCTTCTGGGTTATTCTGATCTATGTATTTTATATCAGGATGCATCCCATCCCATAACTGCATCACAACTTATTGAATGACCACCCTCAATTTGTATTCATAAGTGTTCTCAGGGTTATCCCATCAATTCTGTCAGCATCCTGCTGCGCTTCATGTGAGGGTGTAGGGATTTTCCCGGCCATCGACCAGCCTTGCCGAGTCTCGTGCTTTTTTGAGTCTCCATTCACGACTAGCTGGCACCCTCGTTATGGACACAACCACCTTAAGTTCCATATGAACGGAGCACGCACATCATTAACATCTCATTAGTTCAATTCCGGGTGAGGAGTTTACAGATCTTTCCAGTGAGACATCCGGCCCTGCAATCCGCCAGTGACGTCAAATAATTGAGTTCCCATTTCAAGCACTGCCTAACCTCATTTAAAATTTCATCACTCAGTCTTGACAGTTATTCAGATCACTTCTTGTCACTGATGCTGCCTGTTTCATGAAACAGTTTGGCATATTGTTGATTTATTTGCCATGTGCATTTATGGAAAACCTGTTCATAAATAGTTGTTAAAATTAAATACACAATTTTTTAAAATAATGTTTAAGAATGAATATGTGATGCATTATTATAAAACTCACACATTGGGTGTTGTGACACAACTTAGTTACCTGGCAGATGTCTCAAGGTCACAATGCCTGCAGCCAACTTTAAATTTTTGCCATATTTAAACAAAATGTTTTTTTTCCCATGCTCTGTTGGGAGAGTTGTGTGACTTTTGGATCACTGTATGAAGGTTCTTAAAATATGGGTAATTAAAGAAAAATTATTACAGTTTTGGTTAAAAGCAAAAAATTCTTGCTCTCCTTGCATACTATATAATCTGGGATTATTTAGATCTGATCAGCTCAAATATTTTGTCTTAAGTTTTATGCAATATTTTTTAAAATAAATTTGTTCACAAACTTAGTTATCTGGGTACTTATGAAAGATAGTTGTTGTATTATGTAGGTACAAATAAAATACATTGAAATCCATGGTTGTGCAACATTTTTAAATTACTAGGAACTGTCTGATTACCACTGTCTGGTTTGTGACACTTAATAAATTATTTTATACTTTATTAAAATTGGTGTTATAACTGAAAACTGAAAACTGAAAAATCAATGTTTAGTAGAAACATTTTGAAGTAGGTACTTTTACAGCACTTGGAAGTAATTGAGTAGTTACAAAATGTATTTATTAATATATATTTTTCATACACACTTCTCATTTGCATAAATTAAAACATAATATCCTTTTAAAATTTAAACTGGGTTCCCTTAAAGGCATAACATCATGAACTATTTGTAGATATGACTTCATGATTCCTCTTTCATGTTATACTACTGGAAACCAGAATTTAAAGTTATGATGAAATATAGAATTGGCTTCTGACTGCCTATTATTTTTCTCTTGCATGGCATGTAAACAACAAAAAGTTACAGTTCTTAATGCTTTGTGAGTTTCTTGATGAAAAGTTTTAAAACACATGACTGTGGGAAGAAATTTAATGTCGATGTTTTGGGATTCAGTGTACCCAACGAAGAAAACACTTGGCTCGTGGACCCGTGACCTTATTTTGAGAGTGGAATTCTTTGCTGTGTGGGCCAAGACACTGCAGGCACCAGTACTGTTCTGGCTGGGTGCGTTCACTTCCCCTACCAGCTTTCTCAGTGCAGTGAAGCAGGTGGGTATAATGTAATTCATGCTTCTTTAAACCATAGCAAGTTGTGTTTCTGTAGAATCATTTACAGACATGTACAGTAAGGCATCATGAACGTGTGGCAAGAAGGCGGGGACAGTAGCATTTCACACACAACCTCTGTCATGACTCAGTTTATGAGCACCTAGTCAACACCAAGTGATTTGGAGTCGACTACTATCATGGATGTCCCATCACTTTAGCTTTCTTGTGAATAATCATTCAATTTTAAATCCAAACTTTAACCATGGTTTTTTGTGTTTGTTTCAACTCATGCATTTATGTTGTAAGCCTAATGACATGGCTAAGTAACCAAGTAACCAATATTTAGTGTTATAATACACTGTGTGCTACTATATGTAATAATCATGTTCGAAGATATTAATGCAATATGTATTACAATGTATCACAAAACATAAATATAATGTACTTATGGTATCTGAATTGTATTGGAGACTTTAGTAGTTTTTCTCAGTAAGACATTTAGTAAGAATGCTAAATGAGTAATGGTTTAAGACCCATTTCTGGCTTATGTAATGTCACAAAAAGGAGAAAGCCTAATATTAATTTTTTAAGTAATGTACTACTGCTATCAGAAAAGCACAACAAATGTTCACATTGTCATAACCTCTGTTTCATGAATTTTGCCTTTAACTAGCACAGTAAAATGACCAGTGAGCAATGATACACTGATAAAATAAATACATACATCAACAGGACCATTGTGGTAAGGCAGGAAGTGGTGTGAAATTATTAAAGTTTTGACTCACGTGAAGATTGAGTCCTGTAGCAAAACAAAATCACTAATTAAAATCTTTAAACAAGCTATGACATTGTGGTAGAACATCAACTACTACTAGAAAACTCCTGCACACAAAGAAAAACGACTAAGCACATGCACCGAGAAATGGAAGTTACATGTTTTCACACAGTCTAAAAGGTTTTTGTACTCTCGAATGATATACAAAATATGTAATTTTTCGAAGTAGGACACTTTCTGCTGAGAATATACCTCTTACCTACCATGGCCGGCTCACAGCCTAATGCATGATATGTGGGCCTAATGCAGAAGTAAGTAATTTTGCAAGACGTGACATCAGTGTTTCATTACACTTAACTCCAAAGTTAAACATCAAATCAATATCCAATTGTTTCAGGGGCCACTTGATCATGAGATCTTAGCTGTTTGTGAACAACCAAGTGACATAAAATGCATTGCAGCATTATTTAAATCTGAAATTTTAGAAAAAGGTTATTAACTGTCCATTGTGTTATGAACTTTTAAAATAAAGGAACTTGTAAATTGTCATTTAGTGAGATTAGCTTGAATAGCCTATAGTAAATTTCATGTTGTGTGTGACTTTTCAGCCTTTTATACATAAATATCCTCTTATACAGAGAGCCAGGAGAAGATTATTTAAATCTTTTGAGATGTCACATGAATTTTTTAATTTGTTACTGTATGGGAACCTTGTTGGTTATATAAAATAAAACAAAAGGCAGAGGTTTCATTTCAGCCAAACTTTACTTTACTGCATTTCATACATAAAATTTACTGTTTTGCCATATTCAAAACTACAACAGGAGTTTGCAAGTAGGATTACCAACTTCACAAAGTGTTTTAATGTAACTTTCCAACATTCCCTAACCCACTCCATCTATCACGTTGAAATTCACCGGTTGGAGTGCCAGGACTGATTCGGAGTGGCCTAAACTCTTCTGGTTACACTTTAGCCAGGGAAGTCATTGCCTGCTCCTACTTTGTGCAGTGGACTCATAGTACCTCACCCATGCCTTTCACCCATAGAACCGGTGCAAGGTGGAGACTTAAGAAGGTAGGTAATGTCAATACCAAGCACCTTATAGTGCAAACTCCCCCTCAGTGAGTTTTTAAGCCAGTGTTTCTGTCCGGTACTAAATGAACCCTTGTCTGATAAAAGACATCAACCTAGATATGTCACACATCAACAAAAATGAAATAAAAACATTACAAATATAAGAACAATGTACCGTAAGTGACATTACATTAATGGAAACATCGAACAAATTGATGCTACTTACAACAATGGTTCAGATTTTGCAACATTGGCTTGAATGCATAGAGTACACCGGCCTGCTACGTATCACAAAGCCATAAGAAAATGTCTCAATTGGTTTGTATTTTTTGAGCAGCTACAGTGATTCTAGCGATCAGATCCATTTCCAATTCCACGGGTGTGCGGTAAATGAGATCTTTCATGCATCCCCTAAAGAAAAAGTCTATCGTATTTAAATCCGTTGGCCTTGCCGGCCAAACAACTGGTCCGCCACACCCTAGCCACTGCTGCGGGTATTCGTCATTTAAATGGTTTCGAACACGCAAACTGTAATATGCAAGTGCACCATCATGTTGCAAGCACATGTTCAATCGTGCATAAAGTGGAACATCATCAAGAAGTTTGGGTAACACTTCACGCAAAAAGATGTGGTAATTGTTTTGGTTTAATTGATGTGGCAATGTATGGCCCAATCACGTGGTGTTCAAAATAACTGCCCACACATTTACTTTAAACTTGTCTTGATGCCTGTGTTCGTAGATAGCATGTACATTTGCATTGGCTCAGTAAATGTTATTTTTTGAGTTGAAAACACCCTCCTCAGTGAATGTTGCCTCATCACTGTACATGACCAAAGAAGGGAAATTGGGTTCATGTTGGCATTTTTCAAGATATCACTGGCAGTATTGGACTCTTAAATAGTAGTCTTGTAGGTTCAACTTTTGGACATTTTGCTTGTGGTATGGGTAAAGACCATGCTCATGCCACACCTGCCAAACTGACATGCACGACACACCGAGTTGACCCGCAATGCGAGGCGTGTTCGTAAACGAATCCTCTTCAACACGTGGTAACACTTCATCTTCAAACTAGTGTTGTTGCAAGTTCCGACGATGTCCACCCCCTTTACGTTGCCCAATCTGTAAAAAATCATTCACATACACAATCCTACCTGTGTTGTACATTAATGCATGAAGTGGTTATGTCTGTGTGTGTGTTTACCTACCTTTACCATCCCTGTCTCACGGATGCGACGGTCCACACATGTAAACAACACATGGCTTGGTAAGTTGCATTGAAGAAAGCACTCTGCATAAAGCCGCCTAGCTGCGAGTACATTTGTATTAGCTGTGTCATAGTAGAGATGCATGTCTCCCAATTTGTTGAATGTGTAATTATTCAGTTCGTTGTGTCATTTGGTTATGCTACGAAGACATCTAAGTACTGCCGCTGACAGACAGGTAAGGCTGCACTAGTGTGGCTCTAACTGGTATTACACGCAGAAGGGTCACTAGAGCATACCAAGTTAATGGGGGAGATGTCGCGAGCCATGCCAGTTGTCATCACTTCAACCCAGGATGCAAACCTCACAGAACACACCTTGTGTGTCGATTTTCAGGTATTTCGCAGCTGCTGCGACCCTGTGTGTGCTATATCATTTTACTCGTCTCAACATCTCCTACAACGTGACGAACAGCTTTAAACATTATTCAGTGACAACCTGTATAGATTATACCCTTTCCTCTTCACTAGGACTCTACGCTGAGAGTGTCCCCATTCCTTATCATTTCCTCTTCCACCGAAAGTCTTGCAATTAGGTTGCCCAAGGGCAGTTTACTGTCTGGAGCCGACTGTAAAGCAAACACAAAACACTTGTATCTTTCAGGTAATGATTTAAAAATTTTTCTCATGATGAATTTATTGGAAACATTCTCTCCTGGCTCCCTTGGCTTGTTCTGAGACTGTGCTGTTTTTGAAAGAAACGTTGACACATCATAACTTTCATCATATTTCTATGCAAAACATTTGCTACACCATGGAGACTTGTATCACTCTTCTGCTCATAGACACTGTGTAACTTTCTCCACATACCCTCTTTCCTTTCTGAAAGTCTCATCACCATCAGTCTTTGAGCTTTGGCATCTTTTTCCATCCATTCTAACCACAATGATTTCACCTTAAGTTTCGTTTCTGAGCCATCTACAACACCATAGACATCTATTCCCTATTGCAACACACTAGCCGAAATTTCCGAACATTCCAGTTCTTAATCCCTTCAAGCTTAATAACATTCACTAAAGTATTTGCTATCAGCTGCTCCATTCTGACCTTGACCAATTGTTCCAAACCGTGCACTCAAGATATCCACTAACACACCTACCCTGTGTACCGCCACATTTTACTCCTGCCACATATTGCTTCCCGACTGCTTTAAGCACAATGCTAGACCATGTGTGTATGAGCCCGTAACCTGTTGGTCATGTAAAATAAAACAGAAGGTAGAGGTTGCATTTCACCCAAACTTTACTTTACCACACTTTATACGTAAACATTACTATGGTGTCGTAGTGACAACTACAACAGAAGTTCACAAGTAGAATTATTAACTTAACAAAATATTTTAATGTAACTTACCAACAAACCTCCCTGATTATGTCTAGTACTGACTTCATTAATGAGGTATGAAATATTTATATAATGATCTAGATACTGGAAGTACATAATCTTAATGTGATAATTTTTTCCCAATAAGTTGTATAGAAAAAAATTTTACTTATTACATCATGTTATTGTGATTTAGTGGAATAGAGACAATAGGAAAAACTGGAGGGAATGCAAGAGAAAGAACAGAAGATAGAAAGAGTGAGTGGGGAAAACTGGGATAGAGAGTATGATATAGAGAGTAATAAGTGTGATAGACTGATTTATTGAATCAATGGAGGAGTCAGGTAACTACTGTGAACTCTTCTCTAATCCATCATTCCCTGTATGGTTGGTGGGGTTTTAGAATACCACCACAGCTACGTCGTCGTGCTTGTCGTAAGAGGCAACTAATTATGACACGGTCGGGATCTGAAATTTGTTTGGACCATCATCTCATTCTTCTTTTTTCATCTTCTTCTCTTTTGTCATCTTTTATTTTTCATTTCACCGGGTCCCGTTGTGTCTTCCCTGTCTCCAGAATCATCTCAGACTAGGACGATGTCCTTCCTAATGAGGGTCTGTCCTCACCAATGAGTGCTGCCCCCAAATTGTGTGACCATACGTGGTGCCTTTGTTAGTAATGGTGTAGCGAACCCTTCTCACTGGCCCAGCAAACAGATCTAGGTGCAGAGCCCGTATCTACGTACATATACACCCATGTAGTACCAATCGGTGCCTTCTTGGCAGGAGGGTTTGTCATGGCTGATTAGCCCATGCACCTAGACCTACCAGGAAGATGTGTTACCGCTGTACAGAGGAGGCCGGTGTAATCAACCAAAAGTCCCCTGAACTGGCACAATAGGATGTCCTCTATAGTGGGGAGCCTGGGATGTTTTCCCAGATAGGGGAATAAAACTGGCCTCGCTCAGTATGTATGATTTGCCCCTGGTTTGCCCTGGTGTACACTTTGGTGTGCTACTGGGGCAATAATGTGCAGTAAATTGCGGTGAATAGTAGCTGTTCCTGCGTACTGCTTAGGTCTGTGGGAGGTTGGTCCCCCTCCTAACGATACAGCCTGTGAGGTGTTTTAACTGCTGGCTTCTTTTCTCTCCCCCCTCCCCCCTCAGAACGGCAGGTTGAGGCCGACAGGTCCTAGTATGGAGGGCCTACACCATACCTTCCAAAAGCACTCAAAAAAAGGGTGGCGTCCTCAACAGCCACTTTGAATAGCATCACAATTTTACTGGTAGTGATTCGGATTGAGATTCTGTAATGCATCAGTCTACTGCAATTAAATTACTTATGCCAGTATTTTTCGTTATTCAAGATTTAAAAGGGCACACTTTCGAAAAGGTGTCACTTTTTGAATTACAAAACGTCATTGATGGAGCACCTGGTGGTCCTGTTGCAGATTGTAAGAATGTCAGTGAAAGGTGAGAGCTTCTGGTTGAGACGTTGAATGCTGCCCAGTCACGAGGGCTCTTGATGATAAAGACTTTCAGTGGGTCAACTGCAAAGTTCCCTGTTGAGGTCTAGTCCTATGTGTCCCTCAACTCCAGCAAGGGCATCATCTGCTGTCCCGACCTAATTGACATCCCAGAAAAAAGATTTTGAGTCAGCTGCAAACTCAGTATGTAATTGATGTTCGCCATGTGCTGAAGACTACTGATGGTGTTAACTCACCTACAACTACTGTCATCTTGACTTTTGGTGTGCGTTACCTCACTTCCGCTCTCAAAGATCAGTACTGGAATGTGCGTGTTAAGGAGTTTCTTCCTGCTCCTCTACGTTGCTACAACTGTCAACAGTTTGGTAATTCATCTGCAAAATGTAGGAATCCTCCAACTTGTCCGAAGTGTGCTGGCACACTGCATCCAGATACTCCTCAGTACAGCACCCAAACATTGACTGCTGGTATGCAGTGTGGGCCAGCTGAAAAGAAACTGTTGAAGCCTATTGTCATTGCCAAATCTTGACAGCAAGCTACTGCAAAAAGAGGCGCTAAGCCAAAGACCCAGTCACTTACATCCCTTTCTGCAAGTGGACCTGGTTCGCAGGATCACACCATCAACTCGCCAACATGCCATCCTCTCTCTCCTGAGCCAGAAGCTGAGGCAGTTGATGATATGCAAAACACTGGCCAAAGCTCATGGAGCTTTAAGCCAGTAGTCAACAGACATGGGGGGAAATCAAAATAATTGTTTATGCACACTTTATTTCCATATTTCATGTTCCTCATATAGTGGAACTTCTGAGGTTACTTTAGTAATCTTGAAGAACTGAAACAACTCCTAGGGTTCCTTTATCCCTGCAGTCATTTGCCTTCAGGAAACTCACTTTCGTCCCACGGATACGGCCTCCCTTTGAGGTCACACGTTTTACCGCCTGGATAACATGTTGATTGACCATGTCTATGGCAGTGTCTGTCTTGTGGTGAAGGATTCTTTTTACCATAAAGCTCTTGCCTTCTGCACTGCTCTGCAGGCAGTGGCGGTCAGGATGTTCCTTTGCATGTGTGTCACTATTTGTAGCATCTATGTACCCCCTCACCAGCATGTCAGCTCAGCTGATTTTGAGGAGCTTTCATTTCAACTCCCACCTTCATTTCTAATTGTTGGTGACTTCAGCGCTCACAATCAGATATGGGGTTCTGACCACACGGATAACCGGGGTCATGTAGTTGAGTTGTGGCTCACTAGATCTAATATTGCCTTTTGAACACTGGGACTCCTCCACACTTCACCATCCACGCTGGAACTTCATCCTGTATTGATCTTTCCTACTTTAGCTTTGGTCACCCACTTTGGTTGGTCTGTTTACCTGGATCTCTGTGGGAGTGACCATTACCTAATAATATTGGATCGGGTGTCATTTGCTGCCCTACCCATACCACCTCTGTGGGTGCTTAAGAAAGCTGACTGGTCTCATTTCCAGCATTCCCTCCACTTCGCTGCTGAGGTTCCCATTGACATTAACATGGCAGTGGAACTCTTTAACCCTATTATTGTGTAAGCTGAGGAGGCTGCCATCTCTAGTCACCTCGTGGTCTTAGACATGTTTCTTGGTGGAGCGACGAATGCAGGGATGCTATCTGTGCTCGACGTTGTGCGCTCAGACGCTTTAGTGCTCACCTCACTCAAGCTAACCTGGAGCTCTTCTGCGTCTGTCTGGCTCAGGCACGACGTGTCATCAAGAACATCCGGCGGAAATCCTCGAGAGACTTTATTTCATCGCTGACGGTATATGCTACCGGTAAGTTTATCTGGGACGATGTTGGGAAGCAGTTTAGACAATCTTTCAGCACACAGGTTCCCATCCTACGGGTCAATAACAGTCTTTTTCTGATGGGACAAACATAGCAGATTTGTTGGGTCAGTATTTTGCAGATGTTTCGAGCAGTGCGCATTACACTCCCTCATTTAGTGCCATCAAGGAATCATGTGAGATGGTGGATGTCAACTTTGTTGGCTCCGGTGAGGAGGAATACAACCAGTCTTTCGCCCTTCTTGAGTTGGAGTAGTCTTTATCACACTTGAAGTATACATATGTTGGGCCTGACAATATCCATTATGCTTTGTTGCAACACCTACCACTTGATGAGAAACTTTTTTGCTGAGACTCTTTAATCACATTTGGACTTAAGGTGTTTTTCCCAAGAAGTGGTGCGAGTCAACCCTTGTACCAATTTTGAAACCAGAGAAGGTCAAGGGGGATATTTCCAGCTTTCGACCTTTTTCCACCACCAGCTGTGTCTGTAAAACCATGGAGCGTGTGGTGAATGCAGTCTGATGTACTGCCTTGAAATTTGAAAGCTTTTATCACCTCTTCACTGTAGTTTCTGTCAAAATCGTTTTGCGGTGGATCATTTGGTCAATTTGGAGGCTGACATGGCGACATGGTTTTTTTGCAACAGCTGTGTCCACTTGGGATTTTCGTGGCCATCTTCCTACGTTTATACAGAAATGTATGTCCTTCTGCACCTTCAGAGTTTGCAGTGGTGCTACCTACTCTCTGGAGTTTGTTCAGGAAAATGGTGTGCCACAGGGTAGCAATTTGAGTGTCACTCTGTTTCCCATCGCTATCAATGGCATTGTATCAGTCATTCAGCCACTTGTGGACTGTATGCTGTATATGGATGACTTTACCATTTCCTGCTGTGCTGCATCTCTATGCATGGCAGAAAGTCAGATCCAACTGGCCATCCACCGCCTTGGTGACTGGGCGGACAGCCACGGTTTCCACAACCAAGACACAGGTGGTCTTTTTTTTTATATAGAAAACGTGGCATCTTTCCTTCTTCCGAGGTGCTTTTGTGTGGCTCTATTTTGCCAGTTTCCAACTATATCAAATTCTTAGGCCTCTTGTTCAATTGTAAATTCTCTTGGAGGAGTCATATTTAGTCCCTGAGATCTTGTTGTGTAAGGGACCTGAATCTTTTGAAAGCATTGAGTGGTCATGACTGGGGTGTTGACAGTCACCCTTCTTCGACTGTATTGTGCCCTGGTCTGTAGCATGCTCAACTATGGCAGTGTAGTTTACTCTTCTGCTAGGCCGTCTGTGTTAAAAACATTAGGGAGTGTTCACCATGCTGATATTCGTATTGCGACTTTTGCTTTTCGCACGAGTCCTGTTGTCAGCATTTGTGCGGTGTCTTGTGACCCTCCTCTACATTACTGGCGTGACCAACTGCTTCTTTCTTATGGGGTGAGGGTGCGTTCGTACTCTCTGCACCTTCACCATAATGCTTTTCTCCATCCGCCCCATACACGGTTGTACTCCGCTAGGCCATATTCTCCTCAGTCGGCATGTGTCCACTTTGTGCATGCCCTTAAGCGGTATGATTTACGTCTGTGTGTGTTTCATTTTCCTCGCCGTCAACAGCCATGGCTGACAACGCAGGTAGAGATGCACCGCCAGAAAACAGTAGACAACCAGTTCTCGAAAAGGACGCATCGAGTGTGGTAAATATCCCCCACACCGGCAAACTTTATCCCGCTAAATTATTTCTCTGCCGGTGTGGGAGGTCGCTAGGGTGCCAGGAGGGAACTGACTTCCCTCCTGTCTGTGTAATTTCCTCTTGTGATGCAAGTTTTGAAAGACGTGAATAATACTTAAACTACTGCGGCGCTGCTCTTTACTTGTTTGTCTGGTGAAACTGACTGTTCGGAACTCTGCATATCTGAAGCTTGTGCGTGAGCTGTTTCTTTTGAATATTAAATAAACTTACAGTAACTAAACCGAGACTTGACTTTATTTTATATTTATATGGCGCCTTTTTAAGTTTCATGTCTCTACCGATTGAGCAAACCCGAGCTGTAATTTCCAGTCGCCAATTCTGATGACTGCGACGTTACAAGCTCTTAAAGAAAAAGTTGTCCATAAAAGAGATCTCAACAAAAATGTTGATCTTAAAGGAAATATTGTTCATAAAGAAAATCTTCTTAAAGAAAAATTTGTTCGTAAAGCAAATCTTAAAGGAAAAGTTCTTAAAGAAAGTGTTGTTCTTACAGAAAATGTAGTTGAAAATTGTAGCAATCAAAGCAGAGAAAATTTTAATAAAAATGTTGTTGTCAAAAATCATAGGGTGATAAACAATAATGCCTAAGTGTTAAAGGAACTGAGAAATTAAGTCGATCATTAAATAATTGCAGAGAATAATTTAGAAGTTAAAGTATGTAAGTGTGGTAATTGTCAAATCAGTGTTATGTAAGTAATAGTGGCATGAATAATACGTCAGTTTTAAATGAATCAGTTGCTCATGAAAGTGAAATAGATCCTAGATAAAGGAACTCGAACAGCTTATCAGAGAAAAATTAAGTTGCCTAGATAAACAGGAGTTTGAACTAATATGCCCATATCTACATAAATATATTGAGGTATTTCAACTAGAAAATGGATCTAACTTTGGATGTACGTCATTAATAAAGCACAGAATATAAACAGGTGATGCACAACCGATTAAAAAGAATTCATATCGCGTACCACATGCTTTAAAACCTGCCATTAAAGAACAGATAGAAGATATGTTAGATAAAGGTTTTATTTCAAAAAGTGAATCCCCTTGGCAATTTCCTCTTGTCGTAGTTAATCAGAAGGGAAAGGATGGATGTTCTAAGCTAAGGCTATGTATAGATTTTCGTGCCTTGAATGCAGTTACAAAGCCTATTTTATATCCTATCCCTAGTATCAATATTTAGACTCATTACATGGTTCTCAGTATTTCTCCACTCTTGATTTAGCAAGTGGATGATTCCAAATTGAAATAACAGAAGAAGATGGAGAGAAAACTAGTTTTGCAACATTTATGGAAAATATGAGTTTAACAGGATGCTGTTCGGACTTTGTAATGCTCCTGCAACTTTTGAACGCCTTATGGAAAATTATGTTTTGACAGGCCTTCTTAACACTCATTGTCTTGTCTACCTAGATGTTGTGATTGTGTTTAGTAAAGACCCTAAGTGACATGCAATAAAGCTAGAGAAAGTATTTTATAGGTTACAAGAAGCCAATTTTAGAGTTCAGTCATTTAAATGTTCATTTGCACAAAGTCAGGTCAGTTATTTAGGACACGTTGTTTCTTCTAAAGGAGTGAAACCTAATCATGAAAATCTCAGTTATTAAGGATTTACCTCGTCCTAAAACCATTACAGAAGTTAGATGAGCTATCGGTTTATTCCAATAATATCACAAATTTGTTCCAAATTTTGCAGAATTAGCTTGACCACTCACTGGGCTTACAAAGAAAGACGAACCCTTTATTTGATCTGAACAACAAGAAAAAGCCTTTGAATTACTAAAACAAAAGTTCATATCACCTCCAGTTTTAATTTATCCAGATTTCAATCAACCTTTCATCCTCAGTACAGATGCCAGTAAATATACTATTGCTGCTGTACTTTCGTAATTGAGAAATGGCCGAGAAAAGCTATAGCTTATGCCAGCAGACAGCTCAATGCTGCTGAAATCAATTACTCTACGACAGAAAAAGAACTCGTTGGTTTAGTTTTTGGTACAAATTTTTTTAGAGCTGATCTCTATGGCAGAAAATTTATAGTAATTACTGACCATGCAGCTTTAAAGTGGCTTCTTAACTTGAAGGACCCCAGCTCACGACTTACTCGTTGGGCCCTTAGACTTTCTGAATTTGATTATGAGGTAATCCACAAGCCTGGTAAGAAACATTTGAATGCCAATTGCTTATCTAGACTTGTAGGAGTAGTCAAGGAAACCAGTTTGTCAAGTAATTCAATTAAGGAAGTGCAAAAGCATGATAAATTCTGTCAAAATGCCCTAGCAGATGGAAATGACTCTAAATGTTTTCTAGATAAAAATGGTATTTTGTGTTACAGAACAGGTGACAAAATTTTAGTTGATTCCTAACTCATTATTTTATGAAGTTATTACTCATCATCATGATACCCCCTTTTCTGGTCACCAAGGGATAAAAAGAACACAAAGATTTGGAAATCCCTTTACTATTGGCTAACATTAAATAAAGATGTTGAGAGATTTATTTCTAGTTGTGATGCTTGTCTAAAACGAAAAAGTTTAAAAGTTCAAAGAACACCTTTAAAAAATGTACCTGAAGTTGGTAAGCCTTTCCAGTTAGTTTCTCTAGATATTTTAGGACCATTACCAGAAAGTGAACAGGGAAATAAATATATTTTAGCTTTTATAGATTATTTTACTAGATATTGTGAAGCGATTCCTATAAAGAACCAAACTGCTGAAACAGTAGCTAGAAATTTTGTACAACAAATAGTTTTCAAACATGGATGTTCCAACAGTCTTTTGACAGACCAAGGAATTAATTTTGTTTCTAAATTAATGCTAGAAACTTGTAAGCTACTTAAGATTAAGAAGTTGCAAACAACCCCCTTTAGGTGACAGTGTAATGGATGTGTGGAAAGACTGCATAGAACTCCAGCAGATATGATTTGACATTATGTGAAGGAATAATTGGGAAGAATTTTTGCCTTACGCTATACATGCATATAGGAAAACTCCTATCTCAGTGATGGGTTACAGTCCTCGTAATCTCCTTTATGGAAGTGAAATTAAGTTGCCCTAAATAGGTGAATTAGTGCCACATACTTCTCAGTTAGCCAAAGATGGCTCAATTGAGTCCCATTTACAAACCCTAACAGTTAAATTAGCTGAAGCATACGAGATCGCAAAATCAAGAAATATACTTTCAGCAGTAAGAGAAAACAGAATTATGATAAGCCTTTGAGAGTTCCATCTCTTGAAGTTGGTGATTATGTTTATTTACATAACCCAGCAGTAAAGAAGGTTAGATCCCATAAATTTCATTAATACTGGGAAGGACCCTATAAGGTCACTCAAAAGCTTTTTAAATTTTGTTACAGAAACGAAAAGTTATTGTACGTAGTGATAGGCTTAAGTTAGCTAAAAATCGTCTTAACCAAAATGAACCAGTGTATAAAGAAGACAGGGTAAGGAGAGACGTAGGAAATGAATTTATTGAAGATGCTGAGGTATCTTATCCATCTCATCATATACTTAAATTAATAGGTGAGGTAAAACCCGTAATTGAACAGTCAGGCGAATCCAAATTTAGTGACTCGAATGAGGAAGAATAGGTTTATAATTAATCTCAAACAGGTAATCAAACCTGGGTACCTTCTAGGTATATGAAAGTAACTCTTGCTGAAATCACTGAACACCCCAGGTATCCTCTCAGATCAAGATTACGGAGTGCAAATAATGAACATAATGTTAATGTAAGTTAAGCCTCTGAACATTGTGAACAGTGTAACCTATCCTTAGAATAATTTCATTTGATGAATAAGAATATGCTCAGTTATTATTTTATTTTATTTAATAATTCCTTCAGTCTAGCAGGTACACCATCTTATCTCCTATACGAAGAATTTTCAAGCTTGAATTGGTTAGTAACTGCCCTGAAGACAAAGTTGAGGATCAAATTTTAATTTTACCAACTAAGATATCTAGGAATAAGAGAGGGTTAATTAATGCGGGTAATCATGTTTTAAAATTCCTATTTGAAACCCCAACTAATGAAGATTATGTAACTTTGCATGAAACTGTTAAAGAATTGGATAGCAGACAAGAGACTCTCATTCATTCATTCATGTTGTGGAAAAACAATTGACATATCTAAAAGGCATAGATGTGCATGTCGCTAAAAACAACAAGGATATAAAAATTATTGTTATTACTTTAACTAGCAACATACAAGTTATCCTGGACTTATGTCGTAAATTTCTTGCTAATAAAAACCTCACTGTTAGTTATCTCGGGAAATTAGTAGAAGAAAATAGTTATATTAGGAATCTTGAATTAATTTTAAATGATTTTAAACGGGAAGTCAGTAATTTAAAGATAAGCTTAGATATTACTGCTGCTGCGAGATTACCGTTGTCCTTATTCCGTCCTAAGAATTTATCCGAAATTTTAAAAGAAATGACTTTAAAATTACCGGCAGATACAACCCTCATCATCGGCACTGAACTGGACCAGGTGTATGAATGCTATGAAGTATATTGCAATACCAGAAAGTATTCCGTTAATTATAGAAGTTCCTTTGAAAAGTGCTAATCAATTTTTTCAATTTACAGAGTTTACCCTTTTCCTACATTCAAAAAGAGCTGAAAAAATTTGTTCAAGTAATACCAAGTCATCCTTATATTGCTTTATCCGAAAATCATTAATAATATGCTCTTATGTCAAAATCAGACATCAATGCATGTCAAAAAGTTAATCATATTATTTGTACAGCTGATATGCCTACTTATTCTGTTAATACACCCCACTGTTTAATCAACCTACTTCTTGATCAGGCACTTTGTAAATGAGATGTCTTAGGTAGATCCTTTCCTCCAGTTTTTATAAGGATCCCAGATGGGTATGAATTTATAGTGTACCTTCTAAAGTAAAAATTACTAAATTATTCCCAGATGAAACAGGTATGATTGTGAAGGAAAGTTGGCTGTCTTCACAAGGGATTCTGCTCCAGGTGCGTAATTGCACCATTCTAAGTACAAGTTTTCAATTAGTATCACATAACAACAAAATTAATAAAGTTAAGTTAGGGATTTCGCAAATTCATTTTCCAAAGTTGGACAGTTTGCAAACAAAAGAAGAAAAAGTTCAGCTGGTTAATTTCCAATGTACTGTGCCTGAATTATATAGGATGAAAACAGAAACAAATAATGATACAAATTCATTAATAATGGAACTGAACCACGCAAAAGAAGCTAAAATTATAGAAAATCGCAATATTAAGGAAATAATTTTCACATAATTTCCTATTTGTTAATGCTTTGTTGCAGTATTCATGTTTTTATTGTAACATCCAGTTAGTAGATTCATCAGAAGGTGGGTGCCCTTCCCTAAAACTCCAAGGACTTATCACTCACCTACTCAAGATGAAGAATCCGAAGCCATTTTTGTACTTCAAGTTCAGCCAGATGCCAACAACCCCGCATCAGTTCTCCAAACTTCTGTGGCTACCTCTTAATTCATCAAGTATGGCAAAGTACCGAAATAAGTGAGTGAGTTCGGGAGTGATTAAAGCGGAGTACCCGTTTTGTGTATTCAGTGTTTTCTATATAGCAACAACAATTTGAGTTTCCTCTGTTGCTTCATCTCTCAAAAAAAAATTTATAAAAGAAAGAAAAAAAATTTTAGTAAAAGTGTAAAACAAAAAAAAATTATTTTTGTTGTTTATTGATGTTTATGCATTGTTCTTTATAAATGTAATTAATCTTACAACTCAGTAACGAAACCAAAGTTAATTAATCATAATACAAGTTTCCAATTGACTTGAATCAATACTATGTTACTATGAATTTATAGGAGATCAGCATGCTTAATACTGAATTAATAAATGGTTATATCGCTGATTAGAGAAAATTGAAAAATATAAATTGTATAATTTAAAAAATAGTTATGTTAATTGTATAAAATTCTTAATAGTTTTTTTTTTGTGAGTTTTTGTATTGAGTGAGAACAGTGCTTATCAAACTTAATGTTGATTTTGTTTTTATGCTTTGAAATTGTATTCTTTATTTTATGATTATTGAATGTACAATTGTAAAAGAATTGGAGACCATTGTACCTAAATGTTTTTAAATAATTCATATTTAAATTACATAATTTAAACATTTTTAAATTTACTTTTTGAAATATCCTTTTTTTAAAAACCTGTTTAAAATACCTGACATTGTAATGAGCTGACTACATCTGTAGAGAATTTCAGCTCCAAGTTCCAGCTGGCTACTTTTCAATAATGGATCCAACTGCACTCAAGACCATATCCTGTTATTCTACAGAAGTTATCCAGGGTTTGGTTTTTCTGCCCTCAACATTGCTCCAGTTGAAAGTTTTCTGTTCCTGAGGGCAATAACTTCATCTTATGCACATCCTGACTCTTGGTGCTTCAAGACTTATGTTCCAGAATTTCCGATTCAAGACTGTCAACTTGTATTTTCCAAAAATTTGCTCATTCACAAAATCTTTTAAAAACAAGGGAGTAATGTAGTGCCCCAGAGTATTTCAGATATCACACATTTACTCAGGAACGAAGCCTCTGCATCATACCGACATTGACATCCATTGGAAACTAAATTTTTCATGCATTCAGAGGGTGATTTCATCATCCCGCCACAATTTGCTTTGGCACAGCCTAACCCAACATCCTGTTTGTCTCTAGAGCTAATGCAATTTCCTCAGGATGTCACCCCGCAAATTTTCCAGAAATGGAGGCAAATGGAGCCTGTTTGTGGTCTTTTGTCCTCGACAATGCCTTAACCAATTTGAGTATATATACCTCCACTCAGAGCCTTAAGGGAGAGATGACCCAGAGACAACAGAGAGAAGGTGAAGATGTACTGTACCTCGTGCTGGAGCAGTTTCCCTTGAAGGAAGGCAGCCTGTCCTACAGTACGTAGCTAGCTCATTATGATTTTTATTCTTTGTCTCCAAGACTCATCATCAGAAAGCAAGTAAAATGTAATTTTGTATGTGTTGATGAAGGTTATTTTATAAATTCTATATTGAATTCAAATTTCTTTATTTTGAGCCCCATGTTACTGTCTTGGCCTAGTGTCCCGTCAGAACGCTACAGCATTATTGTTGTTATGGGACATGTCTACATTGAGAAATAGCAGTTTTCAAATTAACTGTTATTCAGAAATGTATACTGTTACAAAACAAACCAAGTGTAGTGTTTATCAAAAAAAATTATAATGACAAGGTGTGTTTTACAGACAGCTGCTCGATCTTCTGGTATGTCTATTGACTCACTGACATGGGAATTCACAATGCACACTGGTGATGATGATACCATAGTCGAGGCTGCTGCAGTGAGTAATTCTGAACATTGTAACCTAGTGCACTACGTAACTGTTAGGAATGGTTTTTAAGTGTGTTCTGCTCTTTTATATATATTTATCCTCATTTCACCCTCATCAACTCTCAAGACCTTGTTAGGAGCTGTGCAAACTCTCCATTCCACTGCATTTAACATAGGTATTACATATTACCACATAGTGTGATTGTTTATTTGCCATCCCAAATTGAGCAGGAGTGAAGTCCAGAGTAAACAGGAATTTCAATAATCCTTTCTTTTTGTCAACAATATTGTCTTTCTATAACTTTGTTCACTTTAAACGTTCATGTATCAATTAAATGTCAATTTTGTGCTCTGCAGTGTGGTCAGCAAAAACAACTCATTGGTCATGTGCCATATGAAAGAACAACAGTTTATTTAAGTATTTCTGTTAGATATTTTTCAGTAAATTGTTAAGTCTATAAAACCGAGTATATTGTTTGTCTTATTATATTGTATCTTAATCAATGTGGTTCAAATTTTACTCTTACTGGGCAAGGTGATACAATGGTAACATATTGTACATAAATTTATGGGACCCTGATTCAATTTCCGCTTTGGCCATACTTATTTCAGTTCTCCATGGTTTCCCAAAATCACTCCTCGTGAATGCTGGGATGATTCATTACTGCAGTCTATGGTTGATTCCTTCCCCATTCCTGCTTCTCTGGTTACTTTCTCCATTTATAATGACATTAATGTTTTGACAATATACTAAACCCAGTCCATTCACCTACATTTACTCTTGAGTTGAGTAATCTAAAATTTATTTTTTGTGTTAATTGTGTGTCATATTAAATTATGACAAGACTTGTGGTAAAATAAAAATTTTTGAATTTTAAGCTAATGTTTATTAAAACTTTGTCAATATATTTATTTACAAATTTTGGTTTAGTTATGTTCTAATCATCACAATCCTTATTATTTTATATTTTGCATCAGTGACTTGGTTTTACTTAATTTCATTCTGTGGTTTGCAAGTTATTTTTAGAGTTGCACTAGTTACCAACTGAGCCTCGTGTGGTTGTTTCTCATTAGAGCGGATAATAGCTGCAGTGCAGGAAATTCCTCATGCTATTAGTCATTTTAGCTTTCCTTGCACCTGTCTGCTGCAGGCTTGCCTGAGTTTTCACACTTTCAGAGTATTATCTTGGGGAAAAAATCCTGTCTGTTCATTTGTTTTATTGATTCCTTTTTTGTCTGGGCTTGAGCCATCTAAATTGGATTACACATGCATCCTAGTGGCTGCTTTGTCATAATTTAATTTGACTATTATTTAAAAGTCCTGCATGCTCCATGTAATTTTCCTTACACAATTCGTAGCCCCTTCGCCACATTTCAAATTTCCTGCCTCACCCTAATTCACCTCCTGGTCACTACATTCACTGTTTGCCAACCATTGCTAAACAGACTGCAGTGTGTCAACACACACTATCTGAAGAAGCTGGTCTAGCCAGTGAAACGTAGCGACCGCACATCGAATTGTAAAATGTGTTTGTCTGACTTCTTTGTATAGACAAAGGCTTTCCCAAGCCCTACCTCCTGACTACCAGACTCATGGAAGGCTTTCCAGATAGCATTCATCCCCCTAGTCCAACATTGAGGCATAAGGTAGTTAGGGAGAAGGAGATAACGGGTGTCCGTGAGGAATGGTACGTCTAACAGTATCTCAATATTAGGAGTTAAATCATGGGGGTAGGTCTGGATGGGCTCACAGCCTTTTCCTTGGTGTTCTGATAGAGCAGGATGAAGCTACACACCATAGTCCTCACAAAGGTTTGCGAACATGTTTCCTTTTAAGTTCCGCCTCAGTCTCCCCAGTAGATTTAGAAAACAAATAGAAATGGGAGTGGTGCATTGAGGTTCCACTGTGGTACGTAAAAATATATGCTTCATGTAGTATGAATATACCCAACAAAGTTACTGTCAGATTTCTTGCATTTTTATTATTTGACTATTATAATGTACTCACATGCACTTGTTTTAAGTTGTAGGCATGTACTAATATCCATTTAATTAAATTTTTTGTGTTTGGGGTAAAATTTCAGCTCACCAATAGCATAATTTTGCAGGTTTAATGGCAACAGTAGGTACTAGTACACCTGAATGCTTGCTCATGTCATACAGGATGGAGGTGTGTACGTGCGGGGCGTCTACCTGGAGGCAGCTGGCTGGGACAGAAAGAGTGCCTGCCTGACAGAACCGCAACCCATGCAACTTCTCTGCCCCATGCCAGTCATTCTCTTCCAACCAGTGAGACAACATAGGAAGAGAAAGAAAGGTGCATATCTCTCTTTACAGTTACAGCATCACCAGACTATCTCCTGGGGGAGATGGTACCTCATCCCCAAATGATTCACAGAAGGCCCCATAAGAGATTAATTTCCCACACTTGTCTATCCAATACTTTACTTCTCTATGGCTTCCTAGCTTATCTCCCTGGGCTGACAATGCAAGTATTGTCATTGCAGAGTGACAGTTTGAGATCTTCCTGCTAGTCTGTCACCAATGCCATCTTCTGAGTGCGTGATTATGTGGGCATATCCAAACTCTCATAGAAGGAAAACAAGTCATATACAGAATAGTCCTGAACTACAGGTACAAATGCTGTGAGGTGATTCCCTATGCAAAATGGGATAGAAAACATTATACGAACTATGTTATACAAAAATTTGCAAGGGAGGTAACCACCCTTGCAATTAAATATGTCCAATGGTGTTAACTTAAAATAATAAAACTTATATGAGATGGAAGAGCAATTCTGTGCATAATGTTTTTTTTAACCAAGACCTGAAACCTGCAGACAGTTGTGGAGTACTTTTGTCCCCGTACAATGAGAAAATAGGGGGTGGTATGTTAGTATCCTACCAACGTATGTGTAACCCTTGGATAATTCTTTAAGACGTCATAATCATATGTACAGTACGTAATGCACAAATAATATTACCTTGATGTTGACGCGCCACGAGTGACGTCATTCTCTCATCTAGCCTCGCCACAGCTGCAGCCCACTCCTAAGAAGAGTCATTACACCGTATATGTCACAGGACGCCTTCAAGCCAGGGATGGTTTGCCCAGCTGTTGCCGCCTGCTGCGCTGCAACCCGTTTTGCATCACGTCGCCGCTCTTAACTCTTCAGCGCCTAACGCGTGAGGGGAAGTAGCCGCGCTATCTTTTACTCTCTTCTCTCCACCACTTCTCTCTCTCCGTGCTCTGCAACCCCCGTGCTGGCACTGTGCAACTAGTATACACAGAGGTGACAAAAGTCATGGGATAGCAATATGCAAATATACAGATGGCAGTAGTATCGCGTACAAAATGTATAAATGGAAAGTGCATTGGTTGGGCTTTCATTTGTAGTCAAGTGATTCATGTGAAAAGCTATTTTGACGTGATTATGGCCGCACAACGGGAATTAACAGACTTTGAACGCGGAATGGTAGTTGGAGCTCGACGCATGGGACATTCCATTTTGGAAATGGTTAGGGAATTCAACATTCCGAGATCCACAGTGTCAAGAGTGTGCCGAGAATTCCTCATTTCAGGCATAACCTCCCACAATGGACAACGCAGTGACCGACCGCTTGCACTTAATGACCGAGACCAACGACTGTGTGCAAAATGGTCAGTGTTAACAGACAAGCAACACTGCGTGAAACTACCTCGGCCTCACCCTTCAACTGCCATTGCCACTAAGGGTGAACGACGAGGCCACAATGCAACATTCACAGGTGAACAGTTTGCGATAAAACAGACAAAGTTTGTAAGGGTGTACTAGGTTGCCTGCCAGGTACGTAACCCATGTTGCAAGGCAGGTCATGCTATGTGACGAGACAGTTGCGCACACAGCTGTGAGTTAGCACCTCTATTGTGTGTGACAGGGTGGCATTGCACTGATGTTTCGCAACATGGAGACAGTACATGTGCAGAAATGGCGGATATGCATCTTGTGTATGTTCCCAGCCAGGTTTGAGGAGGATGTGTTGAAACGCATCGCCAATTCACCATCAAAAAGCACATGTGGTATCGCTCTTGCTTTCCTTGCTGCATTCTGTGTAGAGATGAGGCTGCTTTCACTCTTGATGGCATTTTCAATGGTCGAAACAGTCATGTTTGGAACGATTTAAACCCACATGCAATGGTTGTACACCGCCATCAAGTGAAATTTGCTATTAATGTCTCGGTCGACATTGTTGGCGACAACCTCATTGGACCGTACTTCTTGCCGCCACATTTGACTGGTCACCTTTACCGAGAGTTTTTAGAGCACATACTGCCCGACATGGATTTACACACACGCCAGCGTATGTGGTACCAGCACGATGAAGCCCCTGCACACTTCAGTTTGGAAGCTCGTCACCACCTTACCGCCACATTTGGTGAACGTTGGATAGGCAGAGGCAGACCAGTGAGTTGGCCACCATGCTCCCCAGACCTGATGCCACCTGATTTCTTTCTGTGGGGTCATCTCAAGACATTGGTATACGAGACCACGGTCAACACAGTAGCTGAGCTTCGCGCCTGGATTACTGATACCTGTACTATCATTCGCAACACCCCACACATCTTTGCCTGCGTCAGACAGTAGAGTGTGCATCACTCTTATTTGTGTATCAAAGCTGGTGGTCGCCACTTTGAATAGTTATTGTAAGACACACACAAGGATGATTTGCAAGGCACGTTCTTGTGCAGTTAACTTTTTTGGTTTTCCCCTTTGATGTAGGTTTCATTATTTTATGATAGAACCATTTGAAATATTGATTTTCAAAGGTGGCTACCTCCCTTACGAGTTACTGTACGACATTGTTCGTGCAATGTTTTCTATCCAATTTTGCATATGGAATCACCTCACAGCGTTTGTACATGTAGTTCAGGACCACCCTGTACAGACATCCTTCCTAATAATTGCTGACTACTGGATCCTGTCCAAACATGACCTCCAGTTCTTTGTCAGGCTATGAAACCATTTTGGTTGTCAAAGTAGTACTTGAAGATATAGTTGGAAGCTGTACTGACTACACATGTGGCATCTGATGAAAGCAGCAAGAAAAGTCCACAGTTTGCAACTACCTCTCACTCATGCCTTCTCCAACTCTTAGTGTGCCCACTTTCAGGCAGCACTGCTCCTGGGCAAACTGTCTCTAGTTGCAATAGGTCACCCACATACCATACAACATTTTTGAGGTGAGACAAAAATGAATCCATGATCTGTTGACAATTCTCCAGGTATCCCTACCCACACATAAACCTGTTATCCAATAGCTTCCTTGGATGACCTACTGAATTAGGGTAATTGCCACTGGGTGATGTATAACAAGTCGTGTTTGTTGTTCCTTGTAATCTGATGTCAGCATGAAGTCTCCATGTTTCACTTTCTAAAATTCCTACCTTTTTACCTAGCCTACATTATCTGACTTCAGCTGGCAGCAGGGATGTCCGTAATCCTCAGAATGTCTCTTTAATTGTTGCCTTTAACAATGAATTGGACACAGCATGTAGATTACACAGTAGCATGTCCGCATATTTTTTCCTGTATGACGCCTATACCCTTATGTTTTAGTAACTCCTTAATGATTGTCCCCAAAATGAACAATCAAGAATGACATGATATCTATCAGGACTGATTTATTTGCAAATGGGCAATAGTCATCTTGCCCAACTTGACAATCTAAAAGTGTTTTTAACCCCAATGTTTTCTTGTCTTCCCATGTCCTCAAAAGCTTATTATGCTGTCCTTTCCTAAACTACACACAGCATGGGTTCTTAAGCTTGACATTAGAGTACTGGAAGTTACCTACTGTCACAATTTTGGTGGTACTGATGCTAGTGTGAAATCAATGAAAGGCAGACCAAAATAACATCAAATCAAAAAGAACATTCTTAAACAGTCCTGGCACATATGCATCCATGGCAGATTGAGATATGGTGGGTGGTGGAGGAACACCTTAACAAAAAAGTAGTAAATAAATTCTTTTTCAGGTATTTATTGCATATCTCTGTGTTTGTTCAACAGTCTCACTCGTACATCTCTGCGCTCTCCCTCACACAAGATCTTAATACTGGAGTGGCCACACTGCATGCAACAAAGCGGTCACCACCAGCAACAAATGTTACTACAGTGTTCAAGATACAAGCAGGACAGATTTGTACACTGCAGTCAAAATACAATAACAAAATGTATCAAAAACTGTCTCCTGCCACTTACCCAACAGAAATTTAATATTAGAAAAACAACAGAAAACCGTTAAAGCTATGGACATTTGGAGTGTAGCGTCTTGTTTTTGTATCTGTAAAAAAAACATTATGTTGCTCTTTTGTGAATCCACTTTCTTAAGTAAGTGTAAACACAACACCAGGACAAACAAACATATGCATTGTCAATGCTTACAGATTATTTTTATTCTCACCAGCTTGATTCATCAAACTGATTAAAGAGTTCTGCCAAATCTTAATTGATTAATAAAACACCAGGAGTTGTGCCTGCTGAACTCCACGGAATTATTCTGCTTGGGTGAATCAGATGGTGTGTGCATGAAGATGTTGACATAATCTGCAGAAGCACAACACATGGCTGATGTACTCTACAACCAAATCCAAAGTCGACATAACCCGCAGTAGCCAAACCCGTGATCTATGTAACCTGCAGTAGCTGAAGCCGCAGGTTCTGGAAATTATTCGTTGCAGGTGAATCAGGGTAAAAAGTAGGAAAAATTAGCATAAACTAGGAAATTTTTACACAAAATTCAAGAACGGATGGGGAAGAATCCACAACAGAATTGTTGCAGTAGTTAGCACTAGCACTACTGCCAGTGAGATAAGTATGTAGTCTACAAGAGTGACTAAATGATAATGTGTGTAAGTGTGAATTAGTGTACTGCCTGTTCCTATAAAGAAGTGATAATAAAGGAAATACTTAATAATAATGGGTTAAGAGTGTTAATAACCAGACAGACATCATAAAAGAAGTTTAGGTGAGTAAAGACAAATTTCAAAACATGCCACGAAAAACAAAAACCAAGATGGCGTTCTCCAACAATGTATAACCAAATTAGAAATGAAACCAAGATGGTGTCCTCCAGTCATGTATAAACAAATGACAAACGAAAAGCCAAGATGGCGTCCTCCATCAACGTATAAATAAATGACAAACATTAAAATCCAAGATGACTGCACATGATAGAATGAGTATGAGTATGGGTAAGGGACTGGGGTGGGGGACCTCCAAAAATGTAAGTTTTAATAATAATATTTTTTAACTTTTTAGTTTTTTAGATTTTTAAGGTCAAAGGTTACATGGATCTAAGATGGCAGACAAGATGGCCACCTATGGACCGGAATGACAAAACATGAACAGCTCCGACGCTCTGAGCCCGTTGCGCCAAATCCAGTATAATCATTCTACTAGTTTGCATTCAGAGAGGCAACCGCTAAGGACTCAAAACTTAAAGCTGTAGTAGCAGTGTACTATAGGAGCTGGCCACATTCCAGCAAAGTGCCTGTTGAATGTAAACCATATTACAGCCTTAAAGATAACCTTTATGTCCAGGACGGAATTGTGTTCTTTGGACACAGAATAGTAGTCCCTACAACGTTACGGTCACATGTATTAAAGTTGGTGCATGAAGGCCATTGCGGTATTGANTCCAGCAAAGTGCCTGTTGAATGTAAACCATATTACAGCCTTAAAGATAACCTTTATGTCCAGGACGGAATTGTGTTATTTGGACACAGAATAGTAGTCCCTACAACGTTACGGTCACATGTATTAAAGTTGGTGCATGAAGGCCATTGCGGTATTGAGAGAACACAAACTAGGGCCAGACAGTTGTTCTACTGGCCTGGCATTGCAAAAGAAATTGAGGGTGTGGTTATCAATTGTAGTACTTCCGAGACATTCAGGTCAGCTAACTATAGAGAGCCTTTGATTCCCCATGAAATGCCAAGAGTACCATACATAAAAGTAGGGGTTGACCTAGAGAATTCAAGACACACTTACCTCATTCTCATAGATTACTATTCACACTAGTTGGATCTGTCCATTGCCGAATATGAGCTCAAAATCAATCATAAATGATATGCAAAATGTATTTAATGTGCATGGGTTTCCCAAAGACTTAGTAACAGATAACGTACCATTTTAGTCATATGAGAGTAAAAGATACTACGATAGTACGGGGATCACTCTAAAGTACTAGCAGTCCTCATTATCACCGCAGCAATGGGATGGCTGAGAAAGCAGTTAGCATCAGTCGAAAAATGCTCAGGAAAAGTCACCTGGAAGGAAGTGACTTTTGAGATCTTTTAAGAGAACACAATAGTACACCAGTGACAAGGTTAAAGGTCTCCCTGGCTCAGATATTGTACAGTTGTTGCATTCGGACCAAAGCACCTATTTCATTGGAGGCACTTAAACCAATAGTGCTGGAAGGCATTTATGAAACACTAGCAGTAAAGCAGGCCAAAGTAAAGCAAGGGTATGACAGGACCGCAAGGAGGAAGGAGGTCAGCTTTAGGGCAGGGGACAGGATAGTTACCTGAACAGAAAATGATACATGCTGAGAAGTGGGAGTAATAGTAGCACAGAGTAAGGAACTCCTGTCTTACCGGGTCAGAAAGGACAAAACCAACAGGGTTGTGAGGCGTAACACTAGCAACCTGAGACATTCCAGTGTAGTTAAAGGTGAAGCATGTTATGTTCCAGATGAGTTCACATACAGTTCAGCTAGCCAGGTAGAAAAGTTAGGAACCGAAGTAGCAGACTGATTACATGACTCAGTTCATAATGAAGTCAGTCACAACTCTGGGAGTCCCAAAAGAGAGGAGAGTAAGGAGAATATAACAGAGACTGGATTCAAAGGTTTTGAATCGGCTCAAGATTTTGTTGTTAGAAGACAAGTGTTAGAGGTATAAATGGCAAACAAAGTAAAGCTGAACAGATACCAAAGTCACAGCTGAATGACAACTATAGTACTCAAAGTGGTAGATCGGTAATTGTAAAAAAATCATGTAACCCATCTGTACAAAGAATAACCAACCCTGTTAAGGGGAAGGTGTTAAATTAGTTTGCACTACTGCCAGCGAGATTAGTAAGTAGTCTACGAGATAGACTAATAGGTAATGTGTGTAAGTGTGAATTAATGTACTGTATGTTCCTATCAAGAAGTGATAATAAAGGAAATATTTAATAATAATGGGTTAAGAGTGTTAATAACCAGACAGACATCATAACAAGAAGTTTAGGTGAGCAAAGACAAATTTCAAAACATGCCACCTTTCTGAAATTCAAAAAAATTAAAAATTGTCAAAATTACATGCCACCTTAATGCCATAAAGCTGTTTGGCTTCTAAGCATGCCTACCAAGCCCCGTTGCCAGTTACCATAGTTCAAAGCATTTAGTATATATACCAGATGGTGAGGCCTACAATACACCATGTGATAGGGTTAAGGAACATGCCAAATTGGAATTCCATAGGTCAAATTGTTTTGGATATATTGGGAATTAAAAATTAACCCCTCTTCCCCAAAAACTTTATATTCTGGAAAATCCCTAGTTTGTGACAAACTCCCCCTTAAAAGATATTTCAATGTCAAAATTCCTCAAGTTCCTAGGCCAAAATGTGTGGAAACAGAATGATCAAATGTATGAGGCAACGAAACATCCCTCCACCTTAATGTGTGAGTTTTGGGAGGGAGGCCCTCCAAAAAAAGGAGGAGGAATAGTTTTTTCAAAAAATTTGGTATTCTACGAAATTTGTTAAGGATAATGTGGGAACAGACATCGAAACACTCATTTTCCGAATCACAATTTTTGGTACCCAAGGGTTTCAAAAATGAAGCCACATGAAAAAATGGGAAAAGTAGAATAAATGAGTATAAACTGGGAAATTACTACACAGTACTCTATAATGGATGGGAAAGGACCCATGAAAGAGGTTTCAGCGAGCAGGTAAAATATTATGNTTCTCTTCAATTCGAAAAAAATTAAAAGTGGTTAAAGGTAGCATGTCCTGTTGAAATACTGTAGGTTAAACCATTTTAAAGATATTGGATGGAAAATTAATCCACCCTCCCCCTTAAGAGATTCTCAATGCCAAATTTCAAGACCCTAACATAAATAGGGTGGAAACAATGTGCAAAAAAATTTTGGAAGCAGCAATAATAACCCTTGCTTCAAATATTTTCCTCCGAGGGAGATGGGTGGAGGAACGTAAGGTTTGGTGATGGAAAAAGGGAGGATGGGAATAGGTACTGACAGCTGACAGGGGTGGCGTTACCTCCCTCCTCAGCCCTTGAAGGGGAAGGGCGGTACTGTGCACCTACAAACGTCACATTTTTCAGTGCCAAACTTTTATTCTTCATTTATATATATTTAACGGTTTTATAAATGCCTTATAATGTATTAGATGTGATTAAGTTAATTTTTATCATTAATCTACAGAAAATATTAAAAAATCTAGGTGTGCTTCTAAAACTAGCCATTTTTTAATTCATAATGGCATAAAGAAACCTAGTGTACTGCCACATCAGTATTACCCAGGTAGGATTGTGCAAAATTCCTGGGTTTGTGAAAAAATTCTGAATGTTAAGCTAATTGCAAATTTTTTTTAGGAATGTACGTGTGCCCATGCTTCTCATACCCGTACCGATCAGTGACCTCGTTCGTGGTAGCTGTCGATCTGAAGAGTGGCGCCAACAAACCAGACTACTGGATCAAGAGGGCCACAGCACTGCTCCTCAGCCTGGCAACCTAAGATTGTGAACTGTCTCTCATGTTTACAAAAATGACTTGATTCGGCAGTTTCACTGTCTGTGTAACTAATTAATTTTTGTATTGATAATGATTTACTACATGATAGTGCTTTAAATGGAAAACAAAAAGCTTTAAAATGTACCAGATATTCCTATTGTAAGAACTGATATTTCATTGTGAAAACATTTAACTAATATACCTTTAAGTATAGTCATCATTATTTGAAACTGTTATTGGTAATTTACGTTAGTCAAAATTTTTAATGTTGTTTATTTCAGTTTGGTCCATGTCAAGTAAAAATTGCATTTTCTGAGTAAATCCAACGACTGCTACTACTACTTGAAAGAATTTAACAAACGTGTCTATAGTTTATTTGTCAGCCCATTCAAAATAATAGAATAGAATCACAATAGAATTAAATTATAGACTTGAATGTAAATAAGCAATGCAGAATAAACAACTATTGAAATACAGTGTTTTGGTTCATCAACGTGTAACTTTTATTGTGCACTCCAGTTCTGTCCAACAACAAAAAATTTACCTACTCTTTTCGACATGCACATTACATTCTTGTGTGTTTAGATTTTGGACATGACTTGTGTTTAAAATAAATTGTAATCTCGCTTGTGTGGCGCTTTCAAGGAATTTGCTACCACCTGTGATTAAGATACCTTTAGTCTGACTATTCAGTCAAGTCAGATTTTAATCTGTTCTGTAATTTAATTGAACACTGAGTGTAGTCTATATTAATATTAGCTTATGTTTACATAAACAAACATCATCAAGATTGCACTTGGCAGCAGTTGGTTTGCAAGAGTCATGGTAGTAACATGTTTACAAGTATATACAGGTGAGTACATAACATTACACTGTGTGAAAAGTTTGCAAACATGCTAAAAGTCATTACTACCATGATTTTGCAACCTTATTTAGTCCACACACAGTTAATGCAGGATGGCGCCCTGCCTAGCTAAGACCGTCTGTCACGCAGTGCATCCTGAACAACACCGGTCACACTGTGTGCGTTAACATACACCAGGCAACATGTGTGAGATGACAAACCTGGATGGTGCAGTGCAGTGTGCTTGTGCAATGTAAAGAGTGAGTGTGAGTGTGTGCACGTGCATGTGTGAATGCACATGATAGTCAGTGTGCCATACATCCACATCACTTCCCTGTGGGTTGGACCCATACGGTGGAGTATGAGAAATTTTTGGCAAGTTCTAGGAAATGTATGAAAAATAGATGTGGTCATAATTGCAGGGTGCGATAGCAAATTAAAATAAATAAAAAATAAATAAATAAGCATATGAACATGTGTCCCATGCGCAGGATGTGCTTAACAATTTATTTAAACATTTTGCATTTTCATTTAATTGTCGCAGTTGAAAATAGATTTCACTTTTTGACATCACATGTATTTCACTTTTATATTTTTATTTTATTTGCAGGGTTTGTGTTTTCCTGATTACCAAAATTGTTCTAATAATTACTAGTGTGTGGTGTTAGGAAGTAGCGTAGTTCTGGCGCATGACTGGCTACATGCAGCAGGCCATGTGCCACCTCGCAGAGGCAGGCATGCACATGCAGCGCCTCTGGCACTGTCAACTTTTTTCCTACAACTTTTGTGTCAATCATGTTAGTTTTCGATAGTTTATCATATTCTGGAACCATTTTGTCTTGTGCCCAAAGAAGCCATCTCACCTTCCCCAAGACTTGCATCGCCTGGGGAAGCATAATTTCACAACCTAACTTCACGTAAGTGTGTGGCTTATAAGCCCATGCTTTATTGCTGCGAAGCGTGCCTGGTGGGCTTAGAGCCATATCCTCAGAACTTGTGTATTTTTTGTTCTCGCACAAGAATAGTGTCATCAATTGCTAAAATATATGTGTGTTGAAGATGCTGTATGTACACTGAAGAGCCAAAAAAACTGGTACACCTGCCTAATATCGGGTAGGGACCACGCAAGCACGCAGAAGTGCCGCAAGACGATGTGGCATGGACTCTACTAATGTCTGAAGGTATGCAGGAGGCATTTCACACCATGAATCCTGCAGGACAGTTCACAAATCCATAGGAGTGCGAGGCGGTGGAGATCTCTTCTGAACAGCACGTTGCAAGGCATCCCAGATATGCTCAATAATGTTCATGTCTGGTGATTTAGGTGGCCAATGGAAGTGTCTAAAGTCAGAAGAGTGTTCCTGGAGCCACTCGGTAGCAACTCTCGACGTGTGGGGTGTCACATTGTCCTGCTGGAATTGTCCACGTCCGTCGGAATGCACAATGGACATGAATGGGTGCAGGTGATCGGACAGGATGCTTACGTATCTGTCACCTGTCAGAGTCGTATCTAGATGTATCAGAGGTCCCATTTCACGCCAACTGCATACGTCCCATACCATGACAGAGCCTCCACCAGCTTGAACATTCCCCTGTTGACATGTAGGGTCCATGGATTCATGAGGATGTCTCCATACCCGTACACGTCCATCCGTCCGTTACTATTGGAAACGAGTCTCGTCAGACCAGGCAATGTGTTTCCAGTCATCAACAGTCCAATGGCTGTGTTGGCGGGCCCAGACGAGGCGTAAAACTTTGTGTCGTGCAGTCAACAACGGTACATGAGTGGGCCTTTGGCTCCGAAAGCCCATATCAATGATGGTCCGTTAAATAGTTCACACCCTGGCACTTGTTGATGCTGCAGCATTGAAATCTGCGCCAATTTGAAAAAGGGTTGCACATCTGTCACGTTGAATGATTCTCGTCAGTCATCGTTTGTCCCGTTTGTTCACAATCTTTTTCCGACCACAGCAATGTCGAAGATGTGATGTTTTACNTCTGTCACGTTGAATGATTCTCGTCAGTCATCGTTTGTCCCGTTTGTTCACAATCTTTTTCCGACCACAGCAATGTCAGAGATTTGATGTTTTAGNACCAGATTCCCGATATTCACGGTACATTCGTGAAATGGTCATATGCGAAAATCCAAATTGTATCACTATCTCGGAGATGCTATGTACCATATCTCGTGTGCCGACTATAACACCACGTTCAAACTCACTTAAATCTTGATAACCTGCTATTGTAGCAGCAGTAACCAATCTAGCAACTTTGCCTGATACTTGTCGTCTTATATAGGCGCTGCTGACCACATCGCATTACTCTGGTTGGTTCCATACCTCTGTTATTTGCATACGCACGCCTATACCAGTTTTTTAGGCTCTCCAGTGTAATTTCTTTGGCACTACCTTTGTACATTTAGGGGACCAAGGCACCAGCAATCCACCAAGTAACGTAATTCTTAATACCTCTTTTCTCCTCTCACTTAATTATCATGATGGTCAATGTATGTTATTCCATTTACGCAAGATGTGCAGGTCAGCCTGTAATAGGCCTGCAACACCAACGTACCAATCTGAGGAGCTCAATAGATAAAACAGTGCCTCAAGCATAGGCTTACATCTGGATGGTCGGCAACACGACTGTCAGAGATCATCATCACCACATCATCGTCTGCCAGTGATGATTGGTGCTTGTTGGGTAAACTTAATATCTTAACTTTTCCTTTGCACCCTAACCGCTTCTCAACCCATGCCTTTCATAGCCAACCAACCAGCCAAGCCTGTCACGGTAACATACCTGCATGGCATTGAGGTAATGTGCTTGTTTTTTGTGCATGTCCATTGTACATTAGGTAAGGAATAATATTGTCTGCTTGGTTACAAATAGTTCCTCTTGAGAATTTTAATTTTCATACTCAGATGGAATAGAGCAAGAGAATAAAGTGGTTTGAACATTTGCACATCACATCTAAGTTGGATAAAATCTTAAAGATGGGGAAAGTCAGTATATTGTTGTACTGTATGGAGTCAGAGGCAAACTGTATGTTGGATTCATTTGCCTAACAGAAGAGGAGAGTACTAAGTACCTATGAGTGTGTTAAGCAAAAATGTGACAGATTTTTCACTATAAAAAGAACATTGTATACGTGGGAGCTGAGTTTTTCAAATGGCGGCATATGGATGGTGGTGTGTTTAAGTTGGCAGAATCGTGCAAACTTCAAAACTTGAAAGATGAACTAATCACTACTATTCTAATAATTGGGTTGCCAAATGACATACTGTCATGACGTAATTGGATACATGAACTGTGATAATTCTGTGAATGTTAGAGACTGTGGAATATCAACATCAAACAGTTCAGCTTACGAAGGAATCCAGTGTTCAAGTAGTTAAGCTTACAAAAAATGCTGGGACACTATTTGCTCGCAACCAGGTTAACCCTCCCAGAAAAAAGGTGAAAGATAGAAACATCATCAGAAAAGAAGTTGCTCGAAATGTGGTAAGCCACCAGAATATCAATGGTTTTGGTGCTCAGCAAACAAGACTTCTTGCTACAAGTGTGGACAAACCATTTTGGCCGCTGTTGTAAAGCAAGAGGGTTGCAAGAAGTAGAATAACCAGAGTACTACAGTGGAACCTCTATGTATTGAAGCCAGATGGATTAAAAGTCCACATCCATGGAACATATTCTGTGGTCCCATTTTTTATTTATCTGCATTTCAAGCCCACATGGATTGAAATTTCTTGTCAATCCTCTGAGAAACGAAAGATATAAAATCCACTGTACATTGAAATGGCAATGGAAATTGCACGTGCAAAGTCATAGACAGTGGCAGTGAAAATGAATGGTATAAGTGTTATGTTAAAAACTGACACATGGGGCAGATGTGACAGTCATTGGGAAGGAAATGTGCCAAAAACTTGATGCCTCACCTGCTGAATTGCTCTACTAGCAGGGGACGTCTCCAGCTTTCCCTCCTGCATCCTTTTACAATAAGATTGATGGTGGCAGAGGTATGATAGACAGCGACAGTAATGAGGATCTGAGCTTATATGAAGCCAGCTGAATTGGAGACCATATCCAGATACAGGCTGGGATGGATAAGTGCAGTTGATGGCAGGCACAAGCTGGCAGACCGCTTTAGTGGGGACAACTGGGCAAGGTTCATTGGGCCTGTGCTTAGGCGGAGTAGGTGGTAGAGGTGAGATTGCTCATGGTATATGAAAACACTCGAGGAGGTATCCCTGTGTGCAACTCTCCTCTACTGGCGAAGCTTAATTCAGCTGATGGTTGATTATTGCAATTTTCGTGCAGATAGCCGCCTCTCTCAGCAGTGTATACACCCAGTTAGTACTGTGCTCCAATCCCACAGCCTCCCCGGCTTTGACTAGAGCCTTCCTGGCCGCCATTCACTGCCCAGCCCCATGGCGCAGCATACTCTAAATAAAAGCAAAGGAATTTCTGTGCGGCCTCCCCAAAATCTGTGACTTCCCTCACGGTGCATTGCCATAGCAACTCGGGTCTACTTTCTAGGGTATCAGTTAAGGAGGAATCATTACCAGCATGCCGAGTTCCTGTGGAAAGGTTTGCGAGATGCGACCCTATGGACCACTACTACTTTCTTACGAAGATTACTCAGGTATGGCATGATTATCGTTGGCATACCACGTACTCTGCCAAAAGGTTGCGCAGTGGTAATGCACTGCTCTCAAGTGGTGATCAGCAAGGCAGGATCATTGCCATATTTCGATTCCCAGCACAAAGAGAAATACTCCAACTTTTGCAGCATGAAGGGCAAAAAGGGATGGTAGCCTTTTGCCAACACCTGGAAGTGTGGTTGAGGTTGTTGGGTATAAATGGGAAGATAACAGGATCAGGTAGCAGAAAATTAGCTAGCTGGAAGTGAAAAGCTGGTCCAAGTCAGAATATAATTGCTTTATTGGCCAACCAACAAAACAGAAATACCCAGCCTGTACCCTTTCCAAGGTCTGAAGGGCCGGACATAGGTTGCCAACAATGTTTACTGGGACTACGCAGTCAACATGGCTGCATGGTGAGGTGGGGGCAACCCCAAATAACAACAGTGGCTCATACTCCAGTGACGAGTGGTAGCACTGGAGCTAAAAGAAACGAAGACAGAGTGACATTTTGACTGTAGCTGAGCAAGACAGCCTTGAACCACAGGTCACGGGCAGTATTTATACTCTGGGACCTAGGATGAGTGAGGGGCCTTCAAAGAGAGCAAAGGATACTGGCTGTACAGCCAAGATGCACAGGGGTTACCCCTTTGCAACCAGTGTTAGGAGGAGAGGTAGACAGACACTCCACAAAGTGCCAAGAAGTGGTGTGATGCGAGCTGCCAACTTACAGCCAGTAATGGCAGGGCAACGGGTCGGGTACTGTTACGCTATACAAAACACTGTGGCATGTACGGCCTAATGGTTTGACACGTGACTGTCATGTCAAGAGGTTTTTATTTCTGCGCAAGTCAGGCATGCTGGTTCCGGGCAGACACTACTGTGGAGGCGTCTGTATTATCTGACAACGACCTCCCACTGATCCCTTGAAGAGGGCAGAATGGATAGGTCGCCTGCTGGGCACAAAGTTATGGTTGCAAGGTGATGCCTCCGGGGGCTGGGGCAAGAGTTATGGCTGGCTTACCACTGGAGCCTGTACCCCGGAGCTGTAGAGGGCTCTGCTACACCTGGGCTGGCTTCTGCTGGAGATGGTGGGCAGGTAGGATATCCCCCGTCCTGTCCCGTGGTTGACGTGCAGGTGTGCTGACAGGAGCAAGGCTGGTTGGCTCATAATGTCACAGTCTGTGATATCTTGCTGGGCTGGTCAACTGTTGGGTCTATCCCAAGTTGCAGTAGGACACCGTGGCGCAGTAGTTCCACTGCAGGATGGGCAGCTCCAGAAACCCAGGGAGGGGGGGGTGACAAAGAGGATGGCGAGGAGGGTAGTGAAGTGAGATTTCACTAGGTGTCGGGTGGCCTGTGCTTTTTTCACATGGAGACAAGCAGCTGGAAGCTGGCTTGGGTTGACTACTAAGGGCCGGTATCACCAAAGAAGTTCAAATGATTTAATCTCGATTAGTCGCTACATAATCTCGATTAAACATAATGTGCATTCCACCTTGCACTTAATCCCAAATTTTTCAAGGTAGCCGAGATTAAATATTAACTGCCCAATTTTGGCCAGTTTAGCACCTTTAATCTTTTGTAAATGTGAAAATAAAATGTAGTAGGCGTGCACTGCATAACATCTGGATATATTAATACAGATGTTCGTAACATATTTTATGCAAGTTTCTTTGCATATATATCAAATGCAATTAATTTATATAATGCAATGATTTCGAGTGGAAAATATATTTATCTTCATGCAGTAAAACCGTTTATTTTGGAGTTTATCGTTTGTTTATAGTTTACTTTTGGGAAATTGTTCGCTAAACAACGACATGAATTTGTGGGTATAGTACTTGTAATTTTGTGTATAGAACTCGTCATTGTATGATACGATTCTGAACAATACTCTCTCACACTTCCTTGATTGCACAAATAAATGTAACCTACAAACTGTGATTTTCATGGTATGTTAGGTTCATAACTTTTCAACAGTATGGGCTAGTTGCAAATAAAATCATTGACACAATTGAGGCACAATTTCTTCCTCGCAAACCAAACTTTAATAACACAACAGCCAAAATGTTTCCTACCATTGTGTTATAACCTAAACTAAAGGATCGCCCACGCTAACATAGGCAGTTATACTCAACTTGCAAGAAACAGCTAACCTAAAAACCTGCACATAAATAACTGTTCTAGATATTATTCCAACCTAAAGTGGTTGTGCTTGAATTATAAGTGTAAAGAATCTAATGCGACATAACCTTGCAACAATAGTTTACCTTGTTTCCTAGGAAACATTAAATCACCAAGTTTATTGGCTAACCTAATCTATATTTAATTTGATTTCCATAATTAATTTTTGTTACAAGAAAAAAGTCACACTTTCTATCTAATTATTACAGTTGTCACAATTTTCGTCATATTGGCAATATCAGCAATATTCCCAAACACTCCGAAAAAGCAGTTAAACACAAGATCTTGAGTTAAACGAGAGAAAAAACTGCATTCGGTAGTCTTCGCCTACTTATTGGATATTTTCGTCACAATTAAGGCCTATATGCAGCAACAAAACATAGCGAAGCCAAGTTTAACTAATCTTGATTAACTTAAGCTCAAGAGTACAGTGGTGAATCCCAACACGACTTCAAACTCAATTTTAAAACTAATAGAGTTTTGTTAATTTCATTTAGAAGCAAATTTAACTTTGTTGGTGAAACCAGCCCTAAGAGGTTGTCGATATGCAAGAATAGCAGCTGTCCTCCAGGTGTTCCTCCTGCTTCCTCGTCAATGGATGAGCGTTACAGGCAGGAAGGTTCTAATGTTTACCCCTGTAGAGAGCAGCAAGCAACAATCCCCTAGTTAGTGTGTAAACCAGAAGTGCTTGGGTCAATATTTGTCAGGCCTGGCACCCCCACCAGTGAGTTTATATGCTCTGGAGGGAGTGGGTTAGCTGACTTGGTTGGCCCAGATGCTTCGTCGGTGACAGTGTTGGTGGCTCTACCGTACCATGTTCCTTACACAGAGGTACCAGGTTCACAGCATGGGTGGCCATTGAATCTGTGGTGTGTGCGACGTACATGCAGTCCTGGTTAAGGGTTGCCCACAGTCCTACTCTAGGTCGTTAAACAGTTGCCAAATATGCGGTTCACTACCGCTCCCTTCTGGGATGACACCAGGTTGGGGAAAGGGCACTCGTTCACTTCAGAGCAAGGAAATTGAAGTTAGCTGGAAGACGTGTTTTATTCGCAAAAGAATAGAACACAGTGACTTGTACTATTTCCTACCTAAACACACATTAGGTGTTGAACGGACATTGAAAAAGGGCAAGACAGGTAAAGGGGCCTGTCTGCTGGAAGAGCCTGGCTTGAAGAGTGGACGAGAGCAACAATTGTGTAGTCATGAAAACAACTAAACCCTAATAATTAGGGTTTAGTTTTTTGTCGGGTGTTGTGATTCCTGATGGAAAGTATCGGGTAATGACGACTCTTCGACTGCACTGGTAGTGAAGGTGTCGGAGGTTGAAAGTGCTGGTAGAACTTTAGAAGCTCTCGGGAGAGTCCTCAATAGGACTGTGGCTGTAGTAAAGAGCCTTAGCACAACTGGTGCTAAGACGAGCTACTGGAACAACTGGCATTTTTGCCCCCCGGGGTGGGGGGTTTCTTCATGTCTTGGGTGCTTCGGTTAGCTTTGGCAGTCACTCAGTGGCCATCTCTCAGGCAGTGTAGCGTCAGGGTAGTTTGGCAGCTATGCGGGCGGTATCTGCAACTTCCTTAGGGGCAAACTCTTGCATGCCGGCGGCTGCTTCTCGGTGGGTTTAAGAATAGGGGGGTGATGACATGACATTCTTTTATTATTGTGTGGCCCCTCTGTATCTGACTATTCCTGAGGGGTGATGATGGGCTGGCCTTGGACGCAACTAGTCAGGGTTTGATCTCCTTGTGGGAACGTGGCACGCACGTAATGATGCGAAGTCGAAAAAAATATATATGCTAGGAAGCGTCATTTGTCAGGTTCTTGCTTGGGGTGGGGAGGCCACAGCTGTGGTGAAGCCTTTAAAGGTGAAGGACGTTGGCCATGGCACATTAAACTAAGCTTATCAATAAAAAAAACAAGCAGAAAGCTTTACAGTGCAGGTATGTATGCAGTTCAAGTGTTGGGGTACAATGTAAGAGAGTGAATGGTACACGCAAATGGTACAGGAGATAAATGTGGTTTATGGCCAACAGGTACCACTACTGGATGGGCCAGCACTAACAGCACTGGACCTTGTTAAGCTAAACATTGTCAATGAAATAATAGGGACAGCAAGCATCGCAAATTGCAAACATTTTAAAGGAGTATCCTATATGGCATAACTGCACCAAGGAGGGTAGTGGTGGTCATGTATATTTCACACAGGCTATTTTGAACTATGAACTTAATAGCTTAAACAACATTATTGCTTCCCTCAAAGACTTGTGCAAACATTTTGAGCTCTTCTATAGTTCTAGTGCTTCTATATTGTGTTTGTAAGTCTTTAGACTTGTTCATTAGTTCTTAGTCACTCATTGTTAATAAGTCCTTAATTCAGTATGTGAAACCAATTGTGCTTTCATGAGATCAAAGTGCTTCAAATCTCAGCTGACAGCTTATTTGTATGGCATCTGTGAAGACATTAGAGTACAATTTATTTCAAAGTTGTCTTAAGGTCTCAGGAGCCTCATTTTCTGTTTGTAGGTGAACATTTTCTTGCTCACTCTATTACTGACAGCCTTTAATGTGATTTTAATGTCTACTCCTTCTGCAGCTTTCCTTGCTGTTGTCAGTGCTGATTAAAATCTACTTTTACTGTTGCCTTTGAGCCACTTGATGAAAACTTCTAAGTGCTTTGCTTTGCCATATTTTGCTGATGCACTGTATCTTGACAAGAATATCATACCAAAACATTAGGTATGTAACAAAATCATAGGCTGGTATTTTATTTTCCAATGACTGCACAGTAATCAACCCAGAGTCTGTGGTTTTATCAAGAAAACTCAACAAATTATTACAAACATTGTTCAGCTTCAGCTAATATCTTACTGCGTTCAGAGTCAACTCTTCATTTCCACCTATTTTCTTAAAGATGTTTCAGGGAAATGTTCACATGTGACTTAAGAATGCTGTACCTCTTGCTGAAAAACGAAAAAGTTGTGTATATTATCTCATCACCTGTGCTGTTAGTACTGTGCTGACTGCTGCTGGATCTTGGAATGCCTGCTGATGTTGAACATTCTTGAACACACACACACATGTTCTCCNCCCCTCACAACATTCATGTCAGTTTTGAAATATTACAACAATGAAGTTTCTTCTTTAGTTTTTTACTTCAATGTTTGAGCCTACTTGTGTGCATATGTTCTGTTCTTGCACTAAACTGCATATTTGAATTTGGTGCTTGTCTTCAATGTTGGAATTAAGACAGTCCGAGCAAACATGGCATCAGTAACTCTGTAAGTGAATAGCACTCACGAAAAATTATTGGTCCTCCGGGCTGGATAATCACCGGTTTTACACTTTTTCATGCACTGCAAATGCCAATATTCGTGGACGTGGGTGGTGATTTAAAAATGACTTGTCAAAGTAAGCGCCGATTTTGTACAGTACACGACGCTTATAAATTTGTGTTTACGGATTGCATTTGTGTGAAGAGTTTGCAAGTTTGCACACATGAATGAGCAAAAATAAAATAACATTCATGCTAAATTCCATGCAGTCCATTATATAAAGTCTGTATCAAGTAACTGTAAATTTACAGTTGAACATTCCCAACATGGCGACAAAGAAGCCAGAACTACAGCACATCTGAGTCTTTGCGACCATCTGTAAGAGGGTGAGGGATGCCAAGACGTCTGTCTTCTTGTGCCTCCCTCTCTGTTGCTGTGGGCCGCCTCGGCAACTACGCCAAGGCATTTGGCAATGCTGTGGTGGCACGTGCCTCAGCACATTGTTCACTGCACCTGCCGTCTACTGGGTAGAGACAGCCGGGCTTAACACCTCTGTGTCTGGATTCACCTGGGCTACAGAGGGCATACCGGTACGCACAGCTGGCTGCTGGAAGGTACAGCGAGCAACGTTGTGTTGTCATCCTTCCTTTTTAGCTGGACTGGAGCTGGATCTAGCACAGCAAGGGCACAACTGCTCCATAGTTGGCGGGTGGTGAGCCATCCATACCCGGGCGCTGGCTCTGCCACGGCCGGTGCGGGCATGCTGTGTGCCGGCCGTGCAGTTGGCATGGCGCACTCTGCTATCTTTGCTGCTGGTCGTGCCATGGGCGGGACCTCTGCACTGCACTCCTTCTGGAGTGGTGGCAGGTCTGATGTGGGCGACGCTTCCTGGCGCTTGTGCTGCTGGCGAGTTCCACTCGCTGCCGCTGGGCTGTGCTGTGCTTCTTTCTTAATGGGTCAGTGTCCCCATTGGGTTGTGTAAGAGCTGTCAGTTGTTCAACGGGCTGGCTTGCGGGTGCATCTTGCGTGTCTTCCGGCGGGCTATATCTTTTCACGTGCGTGATGTGCACTTTCGTGATATTTCCCCAGACATCCTCGAGCCACAGGATGTTTCCATGCCGTTCAACAATTGTGTGTGGGCCTTCCCACTTTGCATAGAATCAGTCGTGAAACTTCGCTGCCTTGTTGCTCAGGAGGTGGCTGCGTAACAATACGGTGTCGCCGACTTGCAGGTTACGTGGTTTCTGGCTATCCTGTGCGTCATATTGTTAGGTGACATACTACTGCTGCATCTTTCAGGCTTTCTCTACCCTTTTTAGACAGTCTCTGCCTATTTGTTCTGCTCCCGGCATTTCTGCAAGTTCCGCATTCCATTCGCAATGTTAAGGCGTGGTAGGGTGCATCCAAAGAACATTTCCGTAAGAGATGCGCCTGTTGCCTCATTCTGCCTTCTCCTTAGCATGACTAAAATATCCGGGATGTAGCAATCCCATTTCTGGTGGTCTTCCCCCATTCTTACCTTGAGGCATTCTTTTACCTCTTTGTTTCTGCGCTCTGTAAGGTTACCTTGGGGGTGATAGCTCGGGGTCGTCCAGGGTTCTACTCCCCAGCAGTGGCAGGTGATTTCCCATTTTTTTTCCTGTAAACTGGATTCCATTATCTGTTAGGATGCTTTTCGGGAAACCCCAGCGCAAGAAAAATTCTTCTTCTAGCATGTGTATTATGGTAGAGGCTTCGGCATTTGACAGCGGGTATGCCTGTACCCACAGTGAGAAGAGGTCGGTCATTACCCTTGTGAGATCTAGAGTAGGGCCCCATTAGGTCGACGCCTATTGTAGTCCAAGGTGTCTTGGGTCGCCATGGAATTCCTTTGGGGCGTTCAGCCCTATGGGCTTTGGTAGTAACATACTGCAGACATTGGCTTACATAAGTACGTACTTGGTTACCCTGTCCCACATAACTCTGATGGTCAGTTCTCTCAGGGTTTTGGCGGCTCCTTGGTGTCTGGCAATTTGGATACTTGTGAAAATAGTAACATAAATCTTGCCGTAATGAGGGTGGAACCCACAGCTTCCAGCCCTCTGTATGTGGTTGAGTGCGGGCCCATACATAACCTTGTTCTAGTTTGTATTGATTAGGGCGTTTTTCCAATGTGTCCTATATCTCTGGGTCATTGTGCTGATAGCGGGCAAATTTATCGTGGTCCAGCTGTGCTTCAAGGGTTTGAACTGTAAGCTCCTTGTGGGCAGGCTTCATGACTAGACGTTCGGGGATAACATACGTTCCCAGTCGTCTACTTTGGCTTCCCCTTTGTTTCCATCAGGCGCGCGAGATAGAGTGTCGGGGAGTTCATTAAGTCGGCCTGGGCAGTACTGAATTTCAAAAGGTTGTTCGTGCACTAGCAACGCCCATCAGCCTTACTTCGATTTTGTGGCACTTGCGGTATGTAGCCATGTTATTACCCTGTTTTTAATGGCCCAGATGATAGCTAAGCATTTTTGCTCATTGCTGTGATACCGGCGCTGTGTGTTGGCTATCAGAGTGCTTGCATAAGCAATCATGCGCTTGTTACCCACAGTGTCTTTCTGAGACAGTGCAGCTCCCAATCCAACCCCACTTGCGCCAGTCTGCAGGATTAGGGGCGTGCCAGTCGTCAATCTATGCAACATCGCGGGCTCGGCAAACTGGGTTTTTAAAGTTTTGAATGGGTGGTCGAGTTCAGGTGTCCATTTCCATGCCTGGTCTTTTTGTAGCAGTTGATTAAGGGGTCGCATTAAGTCGGCTACATTTGGGTTGAAATCCCTCAGCCACTTGCACATGCCTAAAAACTGGCATAACTGCTTTCGGTTTCAGGGGATGTTAGCTCCGCTAATCACTCAGATTTTTTCTTTTTGTAAGAATTTTCCCTCTGGTGTAACATGATGCCCCAAGAATTCGACCTCGTTTTCACCAAAGTGGCATTTACCTAGCCGGTAAACAGTAACAGTTGCATGTGTCTTATGTGGTCTTCCCAAGAATCTGAGATAATTATCACGTCCAGATATACATGACAGAAATCTCCTATATACCCCGTCAGTACTGCTGCCAACATGAGTGGTTGGAAAGTGGTGAGGGCGTTTTCCAGCCCAAAGGTCATCGCGATAAATCGGTACACTTCCCCGTCAGG
>NQII01001087.1:241526-343591 GCA_002778355.1 Clitarchus hookeri | reverse complement strand
GGGGGGGGGGGCGTAAACGTGGTGTACTTTCTGGATTCCTTTCGTATGGGAATCTGCCAATACCTGCAGCGCAGATCAAGCACACTAAAATTTTTAACTTTGCTCAGAGCCTTTAGTGTGTGACACACATTGATATGGGGTGTGGCTATTGGTTGCATGATTTTATGGAGGTTGTAACGTTGCCCTACGTCTGGGCCGTCATGTTTGTAACGTTCCACCGTCAAGGATGACGGTTGGGAATTACAGCTCGGTTAGCTCAATCGAAGAAACATGAAACTTTAAAGGCGCCAAACAAATACAAAATAAAGTCAAGTCTTTGATTTGTTATTCTTTACTTTTATTTATCTTTCAAATTAAAGCGTTCACATTCAATCTTCAAATCTGTAGTCACACAAAACAGTTTCGCAGACCAATAAGCAAAGAGCAGGGCCGTAGTAGTTACATTAATTATTCACGTCATTTAAACTGGCATCGCAAAAGGAACTTCACCTAGCGACCTCCCACATCAGCGGAAATAATTTAGTAGTATAAAGTTTGCCGGTGTGGGGGATTTTTGCCACCCCCGACGTGTCCTTTTTGAAGCTGGTTGTCTACTGTATACCGTTGTCCGTTATCTGTTAGCGGACGGTAAACACGCAGGATATTTGTCGCCAGTGCCTACCCCCACTCCTCGCCCCAGGGTACCAAAACGTAACCAAATAACGGCATGGCGTGGACCGGGCAACCACTCCCCATGCCATTCGAACTGCGTTGTCGGTAAAAGATAATCAAAGCTTCCAGAACAAAAACTGTCTACTCATGTTGGAAAGCTTCTATCGACAAATGCTGACACTAATAAAAACTACGATTTCAGAAAAGGCAAATGTATGACCGATAAATATTATACCACTGCAATAACATTGAATCCCGATAACAATTTTACAAAGCCTTGCAAAACAAAAGAAAAATGAACCAAGTATCTCGATACTTATTATTACTGCGTTATTACAAGGTCGTGATAGTTCTTGCAGTACCTCAGTGTTCCATCCTTTTTTGATACGAATACCACCCTAGCATCGTAGGCCAAATTGGTGGGTTCTATGATTTCTAACTGCTTCATCTCCTCGATTTGTTTCTCAATGAGCTACCATCGGTATGGTGATGCGTTGCCTGGCTTGTTATGTATTATGTTAGGGCAACAAAGGTGAATTTCATGGTGCTGGTTTGCCATAGGGTTCCTTGGTGCTCGAACACCTTGTAGTGCATGTTCAAAATAGCTACCAACTGTGCTACTGCCGGTTCATCTAGATGTTGGTTCACTTCTTCGCCCGTAATGCCGTCATGTTTTGGTTGTTTCTGGCTCCTTCCAGGTGATAGACCACTTCTCGGTTCCTAGAAATACTTTGCCTTGCTGACAGTCAATGATCGCCTGTTACTTGGCTAGCCAGGTTTGCCCTAGAATTATGGTTTCTCTTAACCCACGGGCTACAAAAAATTTGGTCGGGATAATCTCTCCTCCCACCTGGATTGATAGAGTGATTGCACCTTCAATTGACAGAAGTGTTTCCTCTTGGCCCGTATTCATGGCTGAGGTGGTGTCCCTGAGTTCCTTTTCAGGGGTAGACTTTGGTAAAGCAGACTGACAATGAAAATTAGCATTCACCGTGGTGTCTAGCGTAGCCAGTAATTTGCAGCCACCAATCTTTACTGTGATGTGCATTGGTTCTTCTGTTTTTCCCCCTTCTCGTAACACCACCACTTTTGGGGCCTCAGTTATTTTGCCGGGGGCTCATGACCCCCTGTTTTCCCCGGTCACTGTGATTCCCGCCAGTTTCTGTGTGTCATCGCTCGACTTTGGTTTGCTCTGGACAGGATCCTTAACCTTCACGGCGCTGGCTTGAGCATCCTCGCTGCGTCTACCTTGAAGCACCAGGTAGTCGTGATGGAAGTGCCGTTCCAGGCAATACCAGCACTTAGGTAGGTTCTGACTTGGCGAAGGAGGGGGCGCAGCCTCTCGCACTTTCCTTCCTGTTTCTTTGTTATGCAGCGGGGCAGCTGGAGTGGATCAGGCAGGGTGACTGGCCCGTTTCTCCTCGGCTACATCCTGTTCTTGGACCCATGCACACGTATCTAACTATTCAATCCCTTGTGGAGGTGGGTTGCACAGAAAATGTTTCATCTCGGGGAGTAACCGCAATGTGACAATTTCTACATTGGCCTCTTCAAATTGGCCTGGCTGTAAGCGCTGAAATAGCAGTACCTTGCGCCTAATGAAAATTTCAGCTTCCCGGGTTTTTGGTACTGGCTGTACAGTTCTCCAAAAAATGGGAATTGATCCCAGTGTGTGACAAATTCGCCGTAGCGATTCCATCATTTGTGAGCCTTGCCCTCCAGCTGGGTCTTGGCTTTCGTTATCCATAATGTTTTTGGGAACTTAGTGCACGTAAATTCGGCTTTGCATGCCTCTATGAATTGTTGCGGATCTTCTTGCGGTTTCCTGGCGTATTCAGGGATAGTTAATACCCTTTTCCTCGTTGGCGTATATTCTCGAGGTGGGCTATACGCTCGTGCATGTCTCTCGGCTGTGCAACATACGGTGAAGCTATAAGGGAGCCCTTCCATGTAGCAAGCTTGATCTGGCCAACTGAGGCATTTGAAATGGTACAGGTGGGGGCAGTCATTACAAGAGACTCTGTATAGACCTTTCCCGGCGCATTGGGCTGCGTTGCAGCGAGCTTGTCTTTCTTGACATCTGGGGCAGCGGAATTCCAATCCACCCATGTGTCCTTTTCCTCCCATCCTAAGCACAGCTAGTGGTAATTGTCGCCACAGTGTACGCATTGTATGGTCAGATTTCCCTCTCCAGTACAGCTAGGCACAGGACATGGCGTGGTATCGAGGTCCTCATTCGTTGAGGTACTCCTGCTGTTTTCATTCGCCATGATAAAAATACTTTTTTGGGGTTTTGGGCACCACAGAGTTTTTCGACACTCTCCGAAAAGTTCTGGGTTTCATTGGAGTGGAAATTGCTCTTCTCGACAGTGAGTCTCTTCTCCGGGTGTTCCCTGGTTTCACTAGCTCTACCAGAGCTTCGTAAGGCCCCACATTGGGCGCCAAGAAATAACTTGACGCCTAATACATTCAACGTGATAACAATGAAGGTGTACAGGCCCAATATCCCTCTAGAGACCAGGGAAACAGGGCCTCCTTAAGGAGGATTTTAAGGGGGCTGTATGGGCCGATGCGGTTGCATCCTGGGGGTGTCTGGCCCTGGCTCACCAGAGCGCATAGCTGAGCTTTGAGGGTTATGCTATCCTTCTTATGGCCCGCCTGGTGATTGGGCATTTAAGAAACAGCAGCGAGTACACAACTATGCAGAGTCAGAAATATTACGTTAACTTCAGAGGATAAAAATAAAAGAAAAAATAGGTTATTACAATTTAAAGGATTTAGTGGATGTCCTGTAGGCGCAGGCTCGACTGTGAAGGTAGTCTAAAATTACGCAGCAGCGCAGAGGAGGGCAGGATCTGGCGTGGTCCATCCAGGAAGGAATCTACTCTTCATGGGGCCGGTGCCTTGGGGTAAGCCCCTGCTGGAGTCCTATCGCTCATTCGGCGCAGGAGCATGCGCTTTACGAGGGATGGTGCTCGGGTCTAGAGCGACTTGAAGAGAGGAAAGAGGGCACCCTGATTCCCCTCTGTGAGCAGTTGAGTGAGCTGTTCTACCAGCTACAGACCTCAACTGCCCCTCTGGGTTCACAGCGTTCCCCACATAAGGACTCCACAGTTATCGGTAAGCGACATGACTAGCTTGTAGCCTGAGAGTCATAATGTCTTAACGTGTTTGTTCTCCTCAAGCCTCAGAGAAAGGTTCTCTCTCCCCTTGCCACAGTGGCGCTAGCAAGCAGCATTACTAGCTGGCAACTAGCTAATCAAGCACTGAAAAGAGGTGGGAGCACCCTTCAGTAGAGACTACGGTTGAAAACTCTATCGCGGTGATCGTGCGTGCACAGAAAAGTAGATAAGTGGATATGCATACAGAAGTAAAGAGAGTAATGGAGGTGAAAGCGAAAGAGAATGATCGGACCATAAAGAGGTTAACTGGTAGATATGTGTTTTATTCCATCAGTAGGATTTTACAAGACATATATCTCCGACCTTTGCTTGCTAAAGTCTGATGGATGAGGGACCAAGTTTGCCAAGCTGATTGCTACAGGGTGGCAGCGAGATAACGATTGAGGTTCAGGGCGAGAGCTACATATATCTCCGACCTTTGCTTGCTAAAGTCTGATGGATGAGGGACCAAGTTTGCCAAGCTGATTGCTACAGGGTGGCAGCGAGATAACGATTGAGGTTCAGGGCGAGAGCTCCCCGGTACAACTACGCCCAGTGCGGATGAGGCACGTGACCAACACTCAAAACCAGGACAAGGCTCCGTGTCAAGAGCTTCTGCCTAGTGTGTTGAAAAACAAAAGATCTGACAATAGTAACATTATACGTTAAGTCTAACTGCTACTGCTGTAGGCAAGTGGTACAGCAAGCATGGCGAGAGTTGCAGGTGATTCTCCGGTCAGAACTGCTCGCGAACTGCCCTGTCTGGAGGACATGGATAGAAACAAATACCCTCTAGAGACGTGACGAGCGAGGGATAGATGGCCCAGGCCGCATGGAGGGGAAGCCTCCCCTGGTGCGGATTGCCGGCCTCTCAGGCGGCAAGAGGGTTGACTCACTTGTAAATAGGAAGGGTATAGAAGCTAATGAGTGGCGGCGGTTGGCGCTATGGTACACCAGGGGAGCACCAGAGGCTGAGATATGTATCCGACAGCGCTCGTGACGCATCAGTTTATTACCGAGGTATGTGTTCAACACCTTGGACTTAAGCGGGGTCGAACAGATGTAAACATATCTGGTATAGGTCACGTAGATGTCTGTGATGCAAGAGGAACAGTGACTTGTGAAATCAGTTCTATCCATTCACTGCAACTCCATCTGTCAAGCAAGGCAGTGATACTCAACAAGATAACACAGGACTTGCCATTTGCACAGGTTGCTGCAAAACACCTTGAACACCTCAAAGGATTCCCATTAGCTGATCCTGACTTTGCCACACCAAGCGCAATTGAGATGTTATTGTCTGCGGAGATTGTAGCTGAGGTTATGTCTGGATGCAAGGTTGTTGGTCAGCCTCATACCTTTCATACCTTATTTGGCTGGGTGATTACAGTAACTGCCTCTTGTGAACCGATGAAACCTCTCAACTTTGCTCGTGAGGGCAGACATCTCCCTAGATATGGCATTGCAGAAATTCTGGGAAATAGAAGAAGTTCTTAGAAGTAAGATTACCTCCAGTGAAGACCTGCAGTGTGAGCAGCATTTCATCTATACTCATGCTCGTGAAAAGGATGGCAGGTACATCTTGAGACGCCCATTCAAGATATCAGACCTCTCATTGAAACAATCTTACAGCAAAGCTCTGAATAGATTTCATGGACTGGAACGTAGATTACAACGCTCACCTAAGTTAAAGATTCTGTATAATCAGTTTATGAAAGAGTACGTTGATCTGGATCACATGACTTACATTGGTACGTCGACATTGTCAGGTAATGTCGAGAGTGCGGTGACATTGACTTTGAGTTCACACAGCCAACCAACCAGTGTACATAATTCCACATCAGGTAGTAGTCAAGGAAGATAGTGTATCATTGAACAACCATGTTACTAGCTGGCCCTAAGATGTAGAATAACATTGCAGGTATAGTGCTCAACTTTCGTACTTCACCAGTAGGGTTAACTGGACATAGAAGAATATCTGTAGATTTAACTATTTTCTCAGTTACCTTTACAGCTGATATGTGCAAGATGTTCCGTCAGATAACAATAGATCCGTTAGATAGGAAATATCAGTGTATTCTGTGGGGAGACTGTGATCCAGAGTGTGTTTATAAGTTGAACACTATGACATAGGGACTCACGTCATCCCCGTAACAGACTCTCAGAACATTAAAGTAGCTGGTGATGGATTATGAAGCAGAATACTGTCTGGCGGCACGTACAGTGCTCCATGACGTGTTTGTCAACGACATTGTCACTGGAACCACTACATTAGGAGAAGCTCAAGAGCTGAAAAAATGATTGGTTTCTTTGTTGAAGTCAGGGTGTTTCCAGTTGCACAAGTGGTGCTCAAGCCATCAAAATTTGTTGGGCGATGAGTGTAATATCCAGTCAAGAACCTTTGACAATGCAGAGTCTGTTAAGGTGTTGGGGCAACGGTGGGACCCAGCACAAGATTATTTCTTTTATCAAGTGGACTTTCCAGCCGCCAAGAGAGGCATTCTGTCAACGATTGCACAACTTTATGACCCATGTGGGTTGTTGGCTTTTGTGATCTCAGCGTGCAAACTCTTGCTGTAGGTATTATGGACTCACAGTCTGGGATGGGCTGAACCTGTGAGGGAGGATTTATTGGAACAGTGGAATAATTTCAAAGCATGTCTACTGCTGGTGTCTGAAGTGCGGGTTGCAAGATTCATGCCAGTTCTCGATTCTGAGGTCCAGTTTCACAAGTTTTGTGACGCCAGCGAAAAGGTGTATGCTGCTGTAATTTATGTGCGTTGCGTTCAGAATGACGAAACACAGGTACACCTCCTGGTGACTAGTTCCAAGGTGGCACCGTTGAAAACATAAGCCATTCCGAAACTGGAGCTCTGTGCTGCACTGTTGTTAGGCAGGCTTTGGCAGCATGTCAGGAAGCTGTATGAATCAAAGGTTAGCAACTTTGTGATGAATATGTGGACAGACTCAACTGTGGTACCAGCATAGTTGAGACTATCACCTCAAGTACTGAAAACCTTTGTGGTTAACAAGGTGGCAGAATTCCAGGCTGTTTTGTCCCCCAGTGCGTGGAATAACATTCCATCACAACGCAACCCATCAGACGTTGCTTTTACAGGTTCTCTTCCTGATCAGCTACTAAGTAAGTCACTGTGGTTCACAGATCCTGGTTGGTTGCGTCAACCCGTGAAGTGCTGGCCATCTGGTCAGTGCTGTGACCAGGGCCCACTTCCCGAGTTGAAGTCCTCTTCAACTAATGTTTTGGCAGTTCATCAGGACAGCAAATGCATCTCAGAAGATCCATTACGACACCTGCAAAAGGTATCCTCACTGAACAAACTTGAAACGTATCACTGCATGGGTCTTGCGGACAAAAGTAGCATTCCATCGATCATCTTTGTCAGTTGATAAATGCTTAACTGTGGTTGAGTTAGGCTGCATTAACAACTTAGATCAAGATAGTGCAGTCATAGGCAATGCACCTGGAATTAGTCACAGAGCTGTCAGCAGCTGCATTTTTAGCAGCCCTGAAGCAATTTGTGCCCCTGCATGGAATACCAGCAGAGGTGTGTTCTGTCAATGGCAAAAACCTTGTGGGGGTACGCAACTACCTAAAGGAAGTGTACCAGACCTTGTTCCGAGGCGGAAACAGACAAGAAAATGTAAATGATTCTGCTGTAGATGGTATCAAGTGGCATTTCAGCCCTCTGGCAAGCCACCATTTTGGTGGCCATTAAGAGCATGGAACAACACCTGAGGCGAGTTGTAGGCATCCATGTACTCACCCTTGAAGAATTGACAGCATCATTAGCACAGATCTCGCGGTATTGAATTCACAGCCTTTGTGTGCCCTTTCAGCAGATTCACAGGAATATGATGTGTTGACCCCTGCTCATTTTCTTGTTGGAGAATTCCTGGTGACATTGCCAGATCACGACCTGACACAGTTGCCACTAAATTGTCTTGATAGATGGCAACTTAACCCAGTTTCAGCAAAGAATCTGGAAGAGTTGGAGCTTAGAGTATCTTCATGATCTTCAGCAGAGAGTCAAGTGGAACAAATCAGCCCCAAACACACAAATGGGATAGTTGGTGTTTCTAAAGGACTCTAATCTACCACCTCTGAAATAAAAGACTGCTAGAGTCACAGCTGCTCATCCAGGCCATGATAGTCATTCGTGTTGTCTCACTCAGAACACGTTATGGCCTGGGGTGTTACCTGTGTGTATATACACTGAAGAGCCAAAAAAAACTGGTATAGGAGTATGTATACAAATAACAGAGGTATGGAACCAATCAGAGTAATGCGATGCGGCCTGCAGCTAGATCGGTTACTGCTGCTACAATGGCAAGTTATCAAGATTTAAGTGAGTTTGAATGTGGTCTTATAGTCGGCGCCCGAGAGATGGAACATAGCATCTCCGAGGTAGCGATAACATTTGGATGTTCGCGTACGACCATTTCACAAGTGTACCGTGAATATCGGGATTCCGGTAAAACATCACATCTTCGACATCGTTGCGGCCGGAAAAAGATTGTGGAAGAACGGGACAAATGACGATTGACGAGAATCATTAAACGTGACAGACGTGCAACCCTTTCTCAAACTGGCGCAGATTGGATTTGTGGACTGCCCTGAAGGATTCATGGTGTGAATTGCCTCCTGCATACCTTTAGACATTAGTAGAGTCCATGCCACGTCATCTTACGGCACTTCTGCGTGCTCGGGAGGGCCCTACACGATATTAGGCAGGCAGGTGTACCAGTTTTTTTGGCTCTTCAGTGTATACTTTGAACCCACTTTCGTGTATATATACTGTTCGTTAAAAAATGTGTGTATATATTCTTTGGACCCACTTGTGTGTATATGTACTGTTCTTGCACTAAACTGCTGTATTTCCTTCCCACAGTTAGGACTTTATAGACCTATACACAACAATCTTTGTAACACACGTTTTTGTGTATCAATGACAATATTATAAATGTGGCCTTGTGAACTAAATTCGCATTCGGCCATCCTGTTACGAAACACTAGGTGAGGGGAAAGAGGGTAAGGGGGAGTTCTTGAAAGTTGTACCAGAAAACAAAAGATCACTCGCTGCCACCATCTCCAGCATTCGTTAGTAGGGTAAATTCTAAAAAAAAAAAACAATGCGAAGAGAGGTTGGTTTGGTTGTCTCCTTTCCTCTTTAGCCAAGTAACAATCAATAGTTTGATCCTCCCCTCCATCTATAATGAATGGAACTTCACCCTGAACAGTACAGCAGCAAAACATGTTAGTGGTTGGAAGGGGAGAGACCTGCAATGTGAGGGAGGGCAACAAGAATTCTTTGCAGAGAAAACCAAGAACAGAACATTGTTGTCATGACATGTTTACTAAATGTATCTGTGGATGATATAAATGATAAAATATACACGTTTTTCAGCTCGTGGATTTCACTGTACATGGGAGGACTCTTTTTCAGTGGTGCCTTTGCTCCACAATGTGCAACATTTGGCTTTTCTAGTGCTCCCCCTCCTTCGACATTCCCCCACCAATTTGTATCTGTAAGATTGTTTGACTGGGAGGGGAAGAGAGATGGAGCAAGGAAGATAATGTGATTGACAGGATGGAAGGAAGATACAGTGATGCATAAATGCTGTTATGTGTGTGTTGCTCATATGCAGAGATACATTATACATAGCCAATCATTAAAATTATTTTGTTGGTCTATTACTTGAACGAAATGTTGAAAATAGTTATTTACTGAAACATTTATATGGCATGACTGTCATACAAAAGGGAACACTTATGATGAAAAAATTAAGATATTCAAGCTTGAAAATGCAGTTTGCAGATAAATATGTTATTTTAATTGTTTTATTGCATAGTGGCACCACATTTATATGGGAGCTTTTTGTTTACATGTTGTAATTTTTGTTATTATTGTGCGATGTTAAGCAGTGCCCATTAAAGGTGCTAATTTACGCTTTTTAAAATACTAATTATTTTTCAGCTACAAAACATGCAAGAACATTTTTAGTAATTTATATTTCGACATTTAAACTAATTAATGGGTTAATGTCAAACAATCATAATTTTTTATTATAATTTAGTGTTTTGGCCCCTTCTCTTTCAATAATCAGTTTTCTAATTCTTATTGCTTCAGCAAGTTCTGCCACCCTAGCTCTGGTGAAGCATGGTCATATTTAGTAGGGTCTAGCGAGGCATGCAAGGTAGGATGACGTTACACCACCCGGGAATATCATCATCTTTGCAGCAATCACTTTAGCATATTACTGTTCAATAGTAATTATCTTAATATTGGAATTTGTTTATTTCCCAAGCAGTGCTTACCTCCTCCTGTCTGTTCCTTGCCCAGGGGTTTAATTTTCTACTGTAGCAATTAAATACCCACTAGGGTTTTTTACTGCATAGCCCACCTGAGGGGGAGAGGGGCATTAATTAAGCTTGGGACCCATGTACCTAGTGTTCAATGTAATAATCTTGTTTCACGTAATGGAGCAATATATCCACCGAAACTCCCACTGTGTGTTTCCTTGCGTGATTGAGTCGCTCAACCTCATATGGAGCTGGACCTTCCAACCAGCACTTCAACAATTGGCGTCAGTCTTAGCTTTCTTTACAATTTCAGCACTTGGCATCAGGAGAGCCTGCAATGTTCGGGTTGAGCTCTGCAGATCATCTACAGTTCCTGAAACAGACAGCGAGTCTATGGAGAATTATGTTATACACCGAGCCATGCAGCACACACCCTGTCCAACACATATCTCTTGTTACTCCAAGCTACAATGGAGAAGCTGGCATCCATCCCAATTCCTTCTGTTCCCATCCTTACTATCTGCCTTGAACCACAGAAAATGTTAAAAATTCCCAATCACCATGCACTTGCGAAACAGAGGTTCCTATTTTCCTCTGATACACCTACTCGTCAAACCCATGTCAAAGAAAGTGGGAAGATTAGTGTATGTTTAAACTCTGTGTCTGGTACTTCACACTGGCCATATACACTGAAGAGCCAAAAAAACTGGTATAGGCGTGCGTATGCAAATAACAGAGGTATGGAATCAATCAGAGTAATGCGATGCAGTTGGCAACTAGATTGGTTACTGCTGCTACAATGGCAGGTCATCAAGATTTAAGTGAGTTTGATTGTGGTGTTATAGTCGGCGCACAAGAGATGGGACATAGCATCTCCGAGGTAGCGGTAACATTTGGATGTTTGCGTACGACCATTTTACGAGTGTACCGTGAATCCGGTAAAACATCACATCTTTGACATCGCTGCGGCCGCAAAAAGATCGTGAAAGAATGGGACAAACGGCGACTGACGAGAATCATTAAACGTGACAGACGTGCAACCCTTTCTCAAATTGGCACAGATTGGATTTGTGGACTGCCCTGCAGGATTCATGGTGTGAACTACCTCCTGCATACCTTCAGACATTAGTCGAGTCCATGCCACGTTGTCTTGCGGTACTTCTGCATGCTCGGGGGCCCTACACGATATTAGGCAGGTGTACCAGTTTTTTTGGCTCTTCTGTGTATCTATACTGCTCAGCCCATTACATAACAACCAAACAGGCCACCCACAACAATTCAGCAACTTTTATGTAGAATTTAAGTTTTTCTCCTACATTTTTACACTTTCACCTCCCCCTAGCTCTCAAAACAAAATTTTTTATAAATCTCACTATTTACGCACTAACTTTTCCAGAGTTTCATACAAAAATTCAGTACATATCTTTTTGCACTAACTGTTTTAAGTATGTAGGGTGTAATGACTCATCGACAGAGAGGTCTTTGAATATATACAGAGTGGAGCGGAATTGGGCCAGCAAACTTCATGAGACGATTCCTTATGCAAAGTTAAGAATAGGCTGTTCACTGTAAAATCAGCACTTTTTAAGCCCTAGTTACTTTTTTCCTATCAGCCACTTTTTGTCCTTCCAAAACTTTTAAATTAAATGTTGCCATGTAAGTAATAAACACAGTGCATACATGATGTTTGGAAATTAAACACCCAAACTGCAGGAGGTGATTCCTTATGGAAAATAAAGTCGAAAATATATAGGACACCAAATACCTAAATAGAATATTAAAGAAGATATGATCTGTGAAAATTGGGTTTTGAAAACATATTTTCGCTGAATGTCTTGTACTTTCTGCCAGCATTAGGGATGGCAGCAATTTACCCACACGGTTGAATGGGACACGCCCATTTGGCACGCTATGGAGCATGTACTAGTGGAGGGCATGTCGTCGATGTGCTGACGTATCACTTCCTCAAGCCGAACAGTGCGCACAGACCGAGAACGGCCAGCATTACGCATCTGTGTCTGCAACATGGAAAGCATCACCTTTTTGCTGTGGCCTTTGTAGGCATTGTACAAGGCATTCGGCAACAATACGTTTTCACCCCAAAACCCAATTTTCATAGGCTCATATCACCTTTAATATTCTGTTCAAGTAGATAGTGTCCTATATATTTTCGACGTTATTTTTTTATAAGGTATCACCTCCCGCAGTTTGGGCATTTAATTTCTAGACAACCTGTATATTTTACCACACTTGAATGGTAACGTCTAAGGCTAGAATAAAATATATTTATTGACTATTTTTCCAAATGAGAGGGCAATTTACCATGAATAGCCTATAGGAAATATTTAAGACATTTTATACCCAAACTGAAAGTTAAGGGAAATATAAACCCTTGAAAATTGAGTTTAAAATTAATTTTCACAAAATATCCAGAATGAAATGAAAACAAGTTACGATTCTCCTAGCATTGTTTTATGTTCTTAGGATCTTCAACCTAAGAGCAAAATTTCAGTAATACCTTTCCCCATAATGAAAATAATAGGGGTGGCCACTCTTATTGTAGACAATTTATTTTACCATCAGGAATGATCAACTTTTGATGTTGGTTTATTAAGCAGCATGAGCTGCCCAGGACCCACCATTTTCTGGTAAAATGCCCACAAAGCTTCTGCTGCAATGATAACACCCTAACATGTATATAATACTACTTAAATGTGTATGGCATACTGCTGTGTCCACTGCACAGATGACAGTGAATGACACTTTTAATACTTTCTGTAAACAGCATTTACCATACATTAATAAGCTTACAGTATCGATGCTACCTGTTCATTTCTGGTGACAGTCAGTATGTTATTCCCTGCAGGAAGTGTTGGTATTGCCTATGCGACACGCACTGTTTCGTTGCATTTTGCATGAAAACTGTAAGTCCTAGGCAGTTGCATCAAAAGGACCATTTTTGTTCATTAGGTCAGACTGCTCAACAAACCTGCATCAAACAGACATAATTCCTGACGGTAAAAAGTTGCCTGCTAAAAGAGGGTGGCCACTCCTGTTAATTTTCACTATGAAGGTGGTATTAATCAGTATTTGCTCTTAAATTGAAGATCCTGACAACATAAAAAAGTTTTTGGAGAATTGTAGTTTAATGTCACTTTGTTCCGATATTTTGAAAAAATACAGTTCAAAATCATAAGTTTTGAGATCTCCCTTAACATTCAATTCAGGTGAAAAGTGTCCTTAATATATTCCATTTGATTTTGAAGTGTCGGTTGAATTCCGCCTCATCCTGTATATGCAATTGTGAATACCGCATACAATCACAACAAAGGGAACACTAACAACATGGTGAAAATGTTGACTGCAGGTGACACGTGTCTGGAAGCTATAAGTAAAGGAAGTAATGAAGTAGTGCAAAGCAGAAGGGTTGTTACACTATTGGTGCGAGGCCATGGTTGACACAGCAAATAGAAGACTCACCTACCACCAAGGCGAATAGAGTTTGATTCGGAGCAGAGTTGCTCCTGGATTTTACACATGGTAATTCTGCCAGACAATGTGAACTGGTCAGCAAGCTTTCTTGGGGATCTCCTGTTGTTTCTCCTGCTCTTGCAACCAACGTTACTGCATAATCACATCACCTCACCCTCATCTGCTCTCTTAGGCCCCAATGTTGAGAGCAGCCCAAACCTCTTTCCACTCCTCTCTCCACTCTTGGTACACATCTGCTTGATTGACAGCTAACATCTGTTAGTATTATATAAAGCCTTCGAGAAAGCTGGGGGCTGTCGTCTCTTTTTAAAAAACATTTCAACAACTGAACTATATTATATCTGGGATGCATAAGCATGGAATAAGTTGGAGAGGAATAGGGGAAGGTATAAATACTACCCCTTCACACAACCAAGAAACTTCTTGGGGGAAAGTAATGAACAAATGTGTCCAGTAAGGTACAAAACTGTGGCCTGCAGCCTGGACACAGCAACTTGTGCTTCAAAGTGACTGGGGAGTGCAATATTCACACAGGTAACAATAGCAAAGATGGAACAAATTCATAACGCACTGATACAATTTATGCACACTGACAGAATATTAACCTGTACAATTTTTCCTAATATGTAGAACTCATTTAATTCATTACGGATTGTGGGTGGATGGTAAGTAATTTTTTATTATAGAAATTTCTTGAATTTCCATTCAGGATAATTAGTAATTAGTTATATTATGAAGAACCTTGTTCTATCTTCATTGAGCACTCTACTCCGTCACAAACCTGGCTAGGCACCAGGCAACTGCAACACAAGGGAAAAAAATCCATAGACTGCTGTTTGTGGGTTTTCACTGTGATTATAGCCAACCTGCAGATATAAAGCAAAACAAAACTAAACCCCAATTTAGCCTATCTCACATAACAAATGAAAAGTCAGTCATCAAGCCATTTTCTTAATAGTAGTTTGATATTACTTTCTTACAAGATGAACTAGTAGGGAGAGTAGGGATACTTGATACCTCCCTTTAATTTCCCACCCAAAATGTTTTGTACATTTTGTTGACAGTTATGGTTCTGTAACATCGGTCACTAGTAAACAAACTATATTCAATTGCTGTATTTGTCCTCTCTTCACAGGGAAACATTTTTTATAGTAAGTAATATTTTCTTCATTGTTCACTCTCAAAAAATGTGACGGAGTTCTTCAGTTCATAGTGGAATTTTGTTGTTTCTTACAAGCATTCTAATATAAATTAGGTTTTCATTTTGGCATTACGGTATGTTTTTTGTATTGTCATTTTAAAGATTCAGTGTACTGTTGGGAGAGTTGATCTCACATCTTGGAGGGAGATATGATCTTGGGATCAAGTCTCCCTTATTGAGTTCCATTTATAATAAAATAACGTGAGGATGACCTTTGCATCATAACAAAAAAACAAAAGTAGAATCCACCAAATAGAAAAGATTTACAAACAAAGTAGCATTCATAATGAGAAGAATTAGAAACAGTTACATAAAAAAAATTTCCAATTATGATTTTATAGTTACCCTTTGTAATAGATATCATTATTTTGTGTTATTTCAGATGCCCAGCAAGTACAAACAAAAAGCAGGTGCAAAAAAAGCTAGTACTGCCCAGACACTAATACTGTCGCAGCTGCTGTTGCCAAAGGCACTGCTAAGAAATTCAACATCAATGTAAAGGGAAAACAAATAAATAACAAAAGTTAATTTGAAAAATTTACAGTAGGGAGACGTGATCCCATGGGAATGGTATCAACTCTCATGATCCCATTGAGATCAGCTCTCCCAGTAAAGGGCAAGTGAAGAGATTTGGCAGTTCTTAACAGCGAGGTCTTGATTGCAGAAGAGAGTGATTATGGAGCAGCGCCAGAATGAAAAAGTGGGGGAAACGGGAGATCCCCAAGAAAACCTGCCGACCAGCGGCATCGTCTGGCACGATTCCCACATGCGAAAAAATCATCAGGGAGTGACCCCGCTGGATATTGAACCCGGTTCGCCTTGGCAGAAGGCAAGCAAGCTAACTGGTCCATCACAGTGCCCCTCCATCCCCCAAATAGGAACAAGTCTAAGGATGGAGGAGGAGGACACTTGATCCCCGATACCTAATAAAAGCTTCTGGATTGGCATATAATAAATATTTTATGTCTGAATGAGTGTTAACACTTGTGTCAAGGCTGTTAAGAGTGAAATGCAGTCCAAAGTAATCAGGTATCTCTTGTAAGGTTTGAACCAGATTTTAAAAAACCTAAAAAGGGGTCACTCTCCCCACCTCACAATTAAGTGTTTCTTGCAGTTCTGCATTTCAAAGTTTATTTACCCACATCATTATTTTCTACTTACCTAGAAGTTGATCTGATAATTCCATTTATGCAGGTTTAACAGACCCGAGTATTTATACAGCTAGTAGAGGTTAAAGTAATATATACTTAATTGTGTTCAATTCTTTACATGTTTCCTCTTATTTCCAAAATACATACTGAAGTAAAATATACACAATGTGAAAATACCTCTTTACTACACAGAAGTAATGCAAAGACTAAGCTGATCACTACTTTCAGTCAAGAAACAAATATCCATATTAACTCATTTCTGCAACTTTTTAAATAATTACCATCATCTGCGCATAAGATTTGCTTTGTTATCAGGCATTATGCTGCTCCGAGACATTCTTTTTACACATGCTTTCAGATTATGTACCTAATAAACATACTGCGAACCATTAATAACTCCACAAAAGTTTTCCATTATGTCTTTCAACTTATTCATAAGAATAACCAGTGCTATGAGCACTGGTTTCCATCTTTGAATCATTAAAATAAACTCAAAAAGAATGTCCACTGAGATTCCATTTTGTAATTCCCTAACTTTTCCACGCAGAATCTTACAATTTTACCTGACTTACTTTCAGGACCGAAACTTACCAATACCATATTTTTCCACCACTGACAACAAATATGCTATCAGTGAAGTTGAATTAAATTATACTGCAACAGACCAAGCAATCAGGGCCAACAATTTATTCAGCCCATCAATATTTCTAGCAATACACTGTATTGACTTCACAGGAGTGCCCATTACAACATTACAAACTTTATTTTGTATGTATAGACCATATGTCACTTAGCAAAGATATATTATTCCCAGTTCACAAACTTAAAAATCAAAATTTTAAAATGCATATGCTCATAATTACATCATCCTGTATTCACACAACTAACAACTTTTTAAGAGAAGCAATTATTTAAATTTTCCCTGACCCGGGTAAAAATTCCCTGACATTTCCTTGAATTTCCCCTGTTTTCCTTGTGTATGGACACACTGCCAAAATAACTAATCAAGGGGGCCGATGTAATTTTAATTTTATAAGCTACAAAATATTACCAATTTTTAAGTCAAAGTAACAAATAAAAAATACTAAATTTATTTCTTTACTCTTTTCTTTAAATTAACATCTTAAATCACAAAAGCTTTTCCAAATAAATGTTAACACAGTATTTGTGTGAAGTTTTTTATTCTATATCACTGTATAAAAGTAAATTTTTTTTTTACACAATCATTTAAAAATGTGTTTTCTTCCTGTTTTGAAGAAACAAGTTCCTTCTTCCATTCTTTGGTTGATATACTTGTTCAGCAATACACATTTTCAAATGTGCCTTATCACAGGTATCAACAGCACTGCAAGAACATTACTACATATCAATGGCATAAAACTTAAGTCTCTTAGCAGCACATTACAAACAAACTAGGTAGCTAAGTTTACACTGGACATTTCCAACTATATTCTTTGAATTAACACTTATCACACACTAAAGAAACTATTTCCAAAAACCTGTATAACACTAATGGTCTTGCAATAGCTTGTAAGTTAAAATCAGTGTGAACTAGTTTATTGGCATTAAAGCTTTATTTTCCAACTTGTGCCAGTTAAGCAAACTCTCTATCCTACTAAAATTTTGCCATTTGTTCATTTTTAAAACAGCCAAAGTAGGAACAAGGCAAAGAAAGCTAAAGCCAACAAGTTTTATACAGTAGAATCTCCATACAAAATACACAAAACGACTTGAAATTTCTTGAAAAATACTTTATACTAAACATGTATCTAATCATATTACATCAACCTGTGATTTGAAAGATGTACTTCAAAGTTAAGTACTTTATACTGAGTTCCTACTGTATTTGGCTTATACAAAGCTTGCAGTGTTAAGAAATCCCAAGGGGCCATGTAATCGAGTACATGGATTGTGTTTACAGAAATAGACATTGTATGTAGTGTTCAAATTTTGAGTTGCCTGCTATATTTGCCCTTGTCATTTAGTTGGCTATTCATGGGAAAGTGAGCACTTTTAGAAGCCGTTTCATTTGGAATAATAGTCAATAAACATATTTCATTGCAGTCTTAGGTGTTAATTTTCGAGTCTACTAGAATATACACACTGTTTATTACTTACATTGCAATATTTATTTTAAAAAGTGGTGGAAGGGTAAAAAAAAAAATGGCTGATAGGAAAAACGTAACTAGGATATCAAAAGTGCTCACTTTACCGCTAACAGTCTTTACTCAGTATATCATTGTGCCAACTGCAACTGAAAGGGCAGTGGACAGCAAATATTTTCCATCACAATGGTCCTTTAGTATACATTACAGTCATATGTACAAAACAAGGTGCAGTGTCAAGTTCATAATTCCTGGCATGTCACATGATTAGAAAAAAGTAGATGCCTTTNCATTGTGCCAACTGCAACTGAAAGGGCAGTGGACAGCAAATATTTTCCATCACAATTTTTTTCTGTAAAAAAAATTGTGACTTTCAGAAATTAAAAAAAAATTAAGAAAACTTTATGAATTGGCATTACTAACCATGGTGAATAATAATTGCATAGGCCCACCATGATATTTACAGTACCTATTCTGGATCATATTGGGGATCAAGGAAATTGTGGGGCAAAAGGAGTATAAAACAGGAAAAATGCCACAAGCATTGTCAAAATACATGAAAAATGCAAAACACATCCCCAAATTACTCCAGAAAAGTGAAATCACTCAACCTCTGAGAGAATACTAACCATTGAGTGAGCAATAGTAAAGGGCACGTAAATTTATCAGCTTCATGTGCAGCAGGTAAAACTGTATGCAGCGGGTAAAATTATATAAACCATGTAAATATGTGCACTCTCAGTGCTCATGCAACGAGAGGCAGTGTAGTAAAGATTTTTACGTCAATTCTATTTTCTGTATTTGGTTGACAGACAATACTGATACCCAACAGACCTAACATTAAATACACAAAGTACAAACAATTTACCACCGACACCAATAAACACTACACGCACTCACCTCGTAACATAAAACTGCACGGATGGATTTCTTCTTCATGCAGAGAAAATGACACTTTCAACCCAAATAATTGTTGTTCTCTGTTGGTATAGTGTAGTGTAGATAAGCAACTATTTGTCAATCAGAAATTTAGTTTTTTTTTTTTTTTAACATAGGCTAACTCTTAGTGCAAAATTTTTTGACCACTGAAAACCAAATATTTGAGGTTGGTGACTATAAAATAAAGTGGACCCTTAATTTAATGGACTAGGAGAGGGATGGTATCTTCATTGTTGCCAATTGTACAGTATTACAGAGTGAAATGCATAATTGCTTGGTTGGTAAAAAAAAAAAGAAATAAACACGAAAAACAGCATAGAAATCCTCTGTCATTTTCATCTATGTAACAGAGTATTGACTAATTGTTACTTTTGAAATCCATACCAAAGAATGTGCCTTCCTATTTCAGTGCATTAGCATGCTTGGAGATGGATAAGGCATTTTCAGCCATGAATATAAAATAGTGGCAACAGGATTTTCATAGGGCTAGTGTCTTCGAAATTGAAATTTCATGCCCAGTTCTAATGGTTAAAAATTTTTATAAGAGCTGCAGTTTGAACATAATAATTACATGGTTACTGCTATATCGTCAACAGGCATAACCAACTTCATAAGTCTGTGTCCAAACTAATACATTTCTTCACTACGATTTAGTGGTCTGGAGGAGGAGAAAAATAAAAGTTAAATACCTGGAAAAGCAGTTGTTGCTCAGGCACAAGTTCTTTCATAACATTAACATTTGACCTTGACCTTAAAATGACAATTCTTGAAGGAGTAAAGCCCTGTCTGCAACCAACTTGATGCTAAAGAAACTGGCACGTCTACAATCAACGTTAACAGGTACAAAAATAAACCCAAAAAAAAAATATATTCCANAATGCTAAAGAAACTGGCACGTCTACAATCAACGTTAACAGGTACAAAAATAAACCCAAAAAAAAAATATATTCCACGGATTTCATAGCTACCTTCAACTATTTTAAAATGTTTTTTGAGTTATTTGTTTTCTGATTTCATATAACATTAAAAACGTACGGCAATGGCTGTGCCATCTGTTGCCTAACATCTATACCATTAGTTTTCACTTTTTTGTGACATCTTGAATTCTGATTGGCTGTCAAACTTTAAATGCAAATACTTGAATGTTGGTAAACTTTTAATGTGTTGCAATTGATGTTTAGCATTGCAGTAATGTTTAAAATCAATTTTAGCCAATTCCATTATGCTCCATGGATTCAGGACGTTTTGTTACACATTATTGTAGCCAAGCCTTCAGTGTATGTAGGCAACTGTAACTTCTGATGTCTGAATGCTAACATGTGATAAATGCTCGAATCCTTAAAGCTAGGTTTTTGTAACAAAACTGAATACAAAAAAATGGTCGAGCAGTACAAAGTTATGGGAGAAGGCAACTGTTTCCTGCATGGAGTGTCAAAAAATTGGTTTATCCTATAGCTATTGGCTTTCCATATAAATATTTTAGCATAGTTAAGCAGAATAACCACATCTAACTTGTCAACATCCAAACCCTGCGGGGCGTGCTGTTCGCAGCTTCCATGAGAAATTTAACACACATTCTGTGTGCCAACTGTATATTGACAGTGTAATTCTATCTATAACCCAGCAATCTCTTACACCAGTGGTTCTCAAACTGTGGTCCGCAGACCATTGATAATTGGTGGCTAGGTCCCAGATGGTCTATAAAACTTTCTGAACAAGACAGTTACTGATTTGAGATGCCTACTTATAAACACAATGTGATTTGTTCTTTAATGTTTAATGCTGTATCTTGCCCTGTTTTTTTTTGTTTTAACATATACTAAAAAAACTATTTTTTATAAATTAATTTTAATGAGCTGTTAAACCATTATTTGTATATTTTGGTATGTGAATGGAAGAAGTGCTGAAGTAGGTGATCCAAGGTAAAGTTTGAGAGCCACAGTCTTGTGCTGTGCTCTCCTGCACCCAAGGCAGAGCAGCTGCTGTCACAAGAGCCACTAGTAATCAGGCTGGCACTCCATCAGCACATTAAGATTTCAGGTTTCCATTTTTTCAGTTTTACTTTGCAAAATACGTACTTTAAGTCTCAGTTTTAGTGTGTAATCAAGTTGCATACATTTTTAAATAACTTAATTTTCACAAAGTAGAAACATGAAACACTGTATTCATGAAAAATACAAATGGCACAACAAGCTTAGTTTCTATTTTATAAAGCCTTTGAACATGCGACTACAGAGCACCCGTGTGAACAAAGTCTGATGTTTGAAGACTTGTAGCAAAATCCAATTGAGAATGAGTCACCCAAACATTTGACATTACTTTTCACTACTCTGTCTTGCAAATAAATCGTGGTAGGGCCTATTAACCTACGTAGCTTAGTTATTATTTTATAAGCCTCTGAACATCAGACTTCTGAGCATACTCAATGCAACCCTCTTAGACGGTTGCAGCACGAATCGCTCACGGCCTTTGCGTGGTTCTTGTGCTGAGTCCAGCAGTTGCCGTGCAGGCATGACTCACTGTTTGTGCTGTTAAGTTGGATACAACTAGATAACGGATTCACCGGACTTTCGNCGTGCAGGCATGACTCACTGTTTGTGCTGTTAAGTTGGATACAACTAGATAACGGATTCACCGGACTTTCGAAACTAACTTCACCTCAGTGCTTTGTGGATAAATAAAACCCAAACCAGATGGTTTCTTCCAGGCTATGTTATTAAATTCACAGGTTTTTCCTGGATTCCCGGTCAAAAAATAAAAATCACTGTATTTTCCCGGATTCTCAACTCGGTGGCCACCTTGATAATGAAATGATGTTGCCTAATGTACAGTTGAAGACATCTGCGAACTGTGATGTTAACCAAATGCCCATGATCCAAAGTGATGCTTAAAATGTAATGCAAAATACTGTTCTCACATTAACAACTTCTCAATAAACATGCAGGTGACCAAGGCAAAGCACATCGTCATACAGGCTCCTGTAATCTACACATTTCTCAAAGGCACAACAAACACTGACTCACTAGGGAAATTCAAGAATACATTTCCCCAGAATCAAAAAATTTACCCTAGTAATGGCACCAGCAGAAGTGCAACAACTCCAGTAAACCACCCCGCAATCAACTGTGCACACCATACATGGCAATACTCTGCCAAAATCTTTCCTTATTAATCACCCATAAACACCACAAAAAAAGCACAAACTGTTGCCTCTCTAATGAATCTGTAATGATGAGTGAAAAGTTTAAAGCTACCACAGCTCAAGGAAACAAAGAAAAGTTAATTATGAAATGTAAAAAATGCATTATTAAACACTATCTGCATTACGCTGAATGGAGATAGTAATTGTTGTTCAATGGATTACTCAAGTTTTCGCTCAAAATAGAAAACTTTTCTTTTGTATACAAATTACAATTCTGAACAATAATTTAATAGCGACTTCTGCTAGGCTTTCCCGGGTGCTGCCATTGTACTTTCAGCTGCCCCTCTAAGAGCTTGTTAACTACAAGTTTATATCCACAATTTGCTCACTGTCAGTGGGAATTTGAAAACAAAACTACATTAATCTACAAAACAGCTTTAATTTAATTAGAACAGAAAAAAAACACTAGACCTGCTACATACACTAACAGATACACCCCTAAATACTTACAACTAACAAAAAAATAGGAACCAACTTGTTATAAATGTTGCCAAAAACTCAGTACAAGTATACCATTTTCCAGATATTTGTGCAGAAATTAATTCCACTATACAAAACAAACACTTCATGTATTGCATAAATAATGTCATATATTGCAATCATCCTATTTATTCTTTCAATAACAAGCAACTAATCCATTACTTGGTTTATCAACGATGCTATTCACAAGCAATTTGTACTATTTTATTTTATCAACATAGGCCTCCTGGTTACAACAAAAATGTATTATTCCAGTAGAATACATTTTTGGGGAAATTATGAAACCAACATTTGAGGTGTTTGGTTGTGAAACATGGTGTCTAACATTTTCCAGCAAAATGAGTTTTTGGTAATAATTGGTTCCTTATAGCCTATTTCATCATGTTTTAAAGAGTTTCAGGAGGAATTTTTTAATTTTGGCACAATAATGATGGTAACAATATATGGTTTGTAGCAGCTGAATGCAAGTAAAACGTGTGAACTAATAAACATGGCAGTAAAAAGACAACTGTTTTAATAAACGTGTTATACAAAGAAGTTGATTACTTTTGAGCAGCGGAAGTGATTACAGTTCTTTATGCGATGGCCTAGGTAAAGATCCGAATTTCGATCCTGAGTACGAGTGTAAACGATTAGGGATGAAAATGAATCTTGTAAAGGTGAGAAACCAACACCTTACTTTTCTAACATCTTGAGGTATAAAACATACTAGTTGTACATAACAAAGTCTTCACCCTACACCCCATCTATTTAGGCTCCAGCATGACATAAGTTTTTAAATTAATTTTCTTGGTTCATTATAAAAGACTAGCTCATTTCATTTTGTGAAATGTAATGTAACTTGGAAAATTTATCTGGACGCAATTCGGTCTTTCATAGGTCGAAAAAATATAAGAACATTTAGACGGTAAAACATGGCATGTACTGCAGTTCTCATGTTTTACATCCAAGTAGCTAGCAGCTTCACAATGCTATTGTGCACTGGTTTGTGTGCATTTTCCTTTTTGTTTTTGTGCAGATTATTATTTTTAATTTCCACAATAGTTAGTATTATACATAATGATGCTAAAATTAAATACAGTAATACTGATTATCAAAATATAAAAAGTATATCCAAACAAAAAAATAACACGATAATAAGCACAATGCTGAGTTCCAAAAGACAGATTGTTTCAGATATCAAATTCACATGAAAATGGTGAAGGATGTCTACCTGGGCTTTCCAGCAGAAGACAGGCTCCTGGAAAAGGTACCATCTGCTGTGTAGCCAGTCTNTTGTTTCAGATATCAAATTCACATGAAAATGGTGAAGGATGTCTACCTGGGCTTTCCAGCAGAAGACAGGCTCCTGGAAAAGACATCAGTGATACCACTATAACCACTAAGGTTTCAACATGATAATCCAGTTAAATAGAAGATGGCAAGAAAGGTTGGGAGAAAAAGTAAGAGAGTCAAGAAGCAGATTAAAAATTAAGTTGCCAAAAATCAGGGTAAGTGTTATTTGTCATATCAAGGTGAGGAGAAACCAAAATCTCCACGAAAAATGGGACTTCCCTTGTAATTTAAATAAAAACCTTTTCGTGAAAGTTGATGAAGCTCGTAATCCTGTATTTGAAAAATGTAATGCTATTGGTAATTATAACACACAGAATGCTTACTTGTTTGGTTTTATAGATGTCAAAAAAATTACATGAAAAACAAAAAAGGGCAGAAGTCCTTCCCAAAGTAACTTGACTGCAGTTTACCAAATTCTGGTAGATAGATAGAAAGTAGAAGATCACAGAAATGCCCTTTTAAGTATCTATGGATTGCTAAAAATACAGAGGAGAGGTTGAATCTTTAGTTGCCAAAAACCAAGTGATCCCGTACTCCTCTGGATAAAAGAGGTAGCCATGGTCACCACATAAAAAAAATACTCTGAAACTGATATAAATCATGTTTGTACCTTTATAAATAGGCTCCCAAATTAATAACATCATAGTCGTCACAATAACGCTTATAAAATATACATGGAGACCGTTATTTAACAATATTTAAAAGAATACACCATATTCTGTTCCGAGGCTGGTTTCAATCCTTTAAGTTCTGATAAATTTAGAATAATTAATATTGAAGTCAAGAAACCAAAACCAGATACATGTAAGGACACACAAGGAAAGTTATTATGCAAAAATATGAGAAATCAGTATAAGCAAACAGAAACACTACTTGAAGGCTGCTGCTCGACTAAAGTTCATTCAGGATGCACCAAACAACAAATATGTCCTCAAACTTATGTTTTATTTACAAAGTTCTTTACTTCCAAAGCTACCCACTTGCCCTGCATTTTACAAAAGGAAACTTTTCTGCTATAACCTTACCATTCACGACTGCTCATCTAACAGTATATTTTTATTACACTTGGAATGAAGCTATGGCCAGTAGGGAAAACGATGAAATAGGTAGCTACATTTTCAAACACTTTGATGAGCATGACATACATTGTGACAAATTAACAGTAATATCAAACAACTGCTACAGCCAAACCAAGCACTAAACTATTGTTGCATTTTGCCTGAAATTATTAGCTACTGGAAGAGTGAAAAATGTCCAACATGTCTTCTCCACTCTTGGACATACTATGTCCCCATCAGACAGACACTTAATAGAGTAGAGCCATTTGTATACTCTCCAGAGGAATAGGGAGAGGTGATAAAGAATGCTCAAAAGTCTCCTCCCTTACATGTTTATCATATGCAGCAGGAGGATTTAACGTCTGCAATACATACCTTGGTCTGCAAGAAGATATTTCCATTAGGACGAAAGGTCGTCTTTTTTGTCAGGAAAATTCTTACAACAATTTAATACTGAGCTGCTACTGCTTTACAAGCCAAAACCAGATAACAAAGAAAGACTGGCCAATGTTTCCAGTCTGTTGTAGTACATCCCAACAACCAGTACAGAACTTCTTGGCCGCTCAGTATCAGCCTGTCAGCGAGCGGTACCAAGCCATGATGCCACATCTATCATGCATCCATCGCATCACTATACATGTGTTGTGAAATATGAATTCTAGTAATATATATATATAACAATTATATACACAAAAACATTTGAATATTGCATAAATAGTATCAAACTATATACGTGATATATTTCAGAGTTTATGTTGGTTAGAAAACTGTTTTACCAGACGAACTGCTAAAATTGTACATTAAAAGTTAAAATGTTCACACTTAAATTTACAGGTTAGCAATATTTATTAAATGTAAATGTAAAAATAACCATTTACTTAAAGTTGTGTGTAGCATAGAAAAAATTATTCAACTTTGTTGCTGAAGCATTGCCCACTTATCATAAAATTTCTAATATATTCCTCTGAGAAATATATATATATTTTTTAAAGTTATAGAAATCTGTAACTCATTTCCTGACTTTTTTTAGGCAACACAACTACTGTCTTCAACTTGGATACAATGCTGCTCTCCCCTACAGTGCATATCCATCATACTATATGATCACTGAGTTCACACACCCTTGCTGTCAAACTGTTAATTTTGTTTAAAATTTGCACTTTTGCAAAGTTATTTGTTAAATAATTTATTTTAAAATAATGCACACTAACGATTATAGATTGACCTTGTTTGTGAACCACTTTTTCTGCTACTGGTGTCAGCACTAAGCGCTTTAATTTCAACGAAAACGTTAACACAAGCAACTGAAAATCATTGAGGAACGTTCAAACCTTTCGCGGAACTGTGACTACAAAATAGAGCAGACGCCAACAATGGGTGGAATGGTAGAGCTACAAATTATTTTGTGTCAACTAAGCACGAGTCAAGACTGCAATATTGCCTACTTTCAATGCAAGGCAGGCATGTTTATATATACAAAAATGGTTTCCTGTCGAGGGGAGAATGAATATTATCTTCTATTCTGAAAACTATTTGCGAGTGTAAGCCTGCTGTCATTCACACACTTTAATAATATAAAACACAAATGGATAAAGCTACAGACATAGGATTTCACATACTTATTTAGCAAAATGAGCCTCTTGCAAAAAAAACTGAATTTTTATTAAATACTTTAACATTTTTCAAGCGCATCTGAGAAACATTTTGCTGGGCTCTGTTCAGCCACTGTAACACTGTGAACTAGGCAACAGCGCATAGCCATGATGGGCTACTGGCATCAGCTAGCGGGAGGAGCGAGGCAGATCGACTCACCTTGAGCGGCCAACAAGTTTTGTGCCTGGTATAGTAACTAACATAGCTACTATAGAAGTCTAATTTCTGCTTTCAATAATGCAGGCTAGCGACTACAGAAGTCCACTTCTTGTAGCCAAAAATACATGGACTTGTGCATAAATGCATACAACTTCCAAAGTGTTATTTTATAAGATTACTCCTTTTGTTCTTGTCACAAGTTTTGCTTAATATCTTTGTATGTAATTGAGTATGTAAAATTGATTCTATCCCAAGTAGTCAACTTTCATATTTATTTAGTGTGTACATAAATCATCACGCACAGAAAGATACACGTTGCCAATATCCTCATCCTGTTGGAGTAAATTCTCTGGGCAAATGGTATGTACCATTTGCATTGCAACCTTTCCACTTTTAGTTATGTAAAACATAGTATGTGGCACATAACGAGGTAAGTTGCGACCTATGTATGCAAGTACAACATGGTATCTACTGTAAGCTGCTTATTTATTATCACTTTAAAATTCAGGGGGGAAATATTACACTAGTCAGTGCCTATTAATTCTGCTGTAAAATGTATATAAAATATATACAATAATGCAAGGGAAGAGATGTATATTTTACTGCATTTAAAAGATCTTTAAAAAATTACATTAGATAAAATGTTATTTCCTTACAACTAATCAATTGAAGAGGATTCAGTTTAATGGAAGATTGGTGATTTGAGAATCTAGGTAGAAGAATTTACAAAATTTGCATTGATTTGTTGTTGATCTGGATTGGGAAAATTTCTGTTCCTGACAGGCCAGAGTCTTCAGCTTCCGAGGAGCAGTATTCTGACTGCAGCCCATGCCCAGAAATACTGTCTGTAGCTGGTGTTATCAAAGGGACATGAATAAACCTTTTTCTATCGATCCAATCGCAACCACTGGACTTTAAGAGATACTAGTCAGAATGTTAACTTGTAATCCTTTTACTAACAAAAGTAATAATTTCTTTTATTTTAAAGATATTTTATATCCCGCTAAATTTTTGATGAACTTCCATTTTTTTAAAGCATATGCACAGATTACACCAATCATACACATTCAAACTACTGGTACATGTCACAAAAATATCTATTCAATAAACACTACCTAATTTCTGCACGTAATACACGAAGATGTTTCCTAAACTTTCATATTGTGTTTCCCACAAACTAACTTTTTGTTAGTTACCATGTTTTACGACCGGACATCTCATTTAGGTGTATGTACGGATATGTTTTAGAGTATAATGTGACAACTATTTTATGATTTTCATCATAGGGCTGCATGAACAGTAGCAAACAAATAATGTACAAACTTTCACATACTTTCTGACCAACAGTACATGCATCGCACTTACAGGCAGTCTACTGATAAAACACTAAGTTAACAACTGCTTACTGCTTTACACTAAACTTTTGTACTTGCATCACAATATATATTGGGGTGCAAAAAATTTAAAGTCCGCAGTCAATACCAAATTTAATGCATACGAAATCTGAAACAAATTCCAATGCCAGATTTCAGGCTAGCACACCCAATACTAACACTATTCAGATGTCAAGGCACAACCAACACATGTCGAGTGTTGACTTAGAAATGAAACAAAACTAGGTTATATCCTCCAGGTTTGCACATAAATTTGCTTTTGAAAAAATAGCAAGTACTGTATTACAAAATCACAGTGTGTTAAATGGTAACACACACAATTACACAAAAAATCAAGAATGAAATTACCTATTCAAAAACTAAATGACTACATAGCATTACAAAATTAAATAAGACTTTAGCAACAATAGGAGACAAACTACCAAAACTATACACACACAACATTCAATATCCTTAAAAAGGCACAATAATAAGGCCAGAGAACATTCCAACTACACCACAATTTCTCACAAGGATATACAATACAGGAAAATAAATCCTTTTCTGATGTTTAACAACCGCAGTACTATAGAACTGTTAAAAAAATAACCTTGTGATACAAAAGCTTTGCATAAATTTATCTTTATCACCAACAAGTTTAACAGCAAAACAAGGCCATACATGCTTCCATTCACAGCAGTTGTGAAGGATGGTGATTGCATGATCGGATCACTTCCCCCACTCAACAAATATTTTCTTTAATAGAAGACATAACTGAACTGTGCTATATGCAGCAAAAACTAATCTTTGGAATCTTTCAGAGTTGAGCCATAGTACTTAAAGCAACAAGAACATTACTAAACACACAAAATACTGCCACAGGTTTAGTGCCAAAACTACATTGTTGAACACAAAATTTACCTCCATATATGCACACAAAACAACAATGTGGTCCCAAGCAATATTTATAAACCTTGAATATTAGCCACTAATGTGGTGATGCAAAGCAGAAATTGAGTAGGGAAAACAAAAAGAAATCTTATAAAATAGCAGCCCAACATCAATGCTAAAACACTGACACATACAGCACTCACCAAATTCTCTCCTCTTTTACTTTAGCAGTAAACAATTTTATTCTAAAAATGGGACACATTCAAAAATGGTATCAATAGAAAAAATGCAATAAGTTACTTCAAATTAGTGATGGCACTATAGCCGATATCGGTACATTTACCATTATCGGAGATAGGCACTAAAATATCGGCACATCTGTAATGGCCATTCTAACCTCCAAGTATTTTCTCTCCTCTGCTGCACACTTAATTTTCTCAACTTTTAACATCAGGCTGCAGCAATACGACTAAAAAGAACACCATAATTTAAAATATCAACATGCAATAATTTAAAAAATTCTTAGCAATACCTTACGATAAAAACAAATTAGAATGTGCATGCCCATCATTATTTTTCACTTCACGGATTACATTTATATTTTTGATAAAGCAGTCTTATGTTCGACGTACCTTTCTCAAAGTAAACAAAATGATCATGGCTTGTTAGCTTAGTTTTCATTCCTGTCCTTTTACATATTTTTTGTAGACTAGCAACCTTCTTGCAACTTTAACTTAGTTTTGTAATATGTTGTAATGAGTTATAATTTTGTATGTTAAACTATTTTTTTTGATGCTTTGATGTACCGGGCATAAAGTAAATCTCACTTAACAGTAAGTCAATTTAGCTTATTGCAAACAAAACTTTTCCAGGCAGCAGTTTTCTCTCAAGCACTTTAGTGACAAATGTCTGCTTACAGTATGATAAATTAAAATATGGTTTAAAGGTATCGGATCGGTAAAATCCTAAATATCGGAACCTTCATCGGTATCGGGCCATCACTACTTCAAATAACATTAAATTTTCACACCACTGCCATAGGCTCTTCCTTAAAACTTATCAGTGAACATTGCAAAAATATCTCTTGCTAAATCAATTTATGAACTAACTATGCTAAAGATTCAAATAACCTAAAACCCACACAATTTAAAAATGCCAAGAAGAAAGTCTTGCTGATGTAAAACATATTTTATCGGAGCACAAAAACTTTTTAGTACACCACTCTCCCTATATTAGTATTAAGTTTCCTTTTGTGTTTAAAGCAACTACTGTGGTGAACAAAAGCTTTTAAAAACACTAGTAACATCAATATGACTTGTCACATGTCTTCCATATGACATGTAATTTTCCCAACAAATAAACAAGCTTTAAACATGTGGCCATAAAACCCATTCACTGTATTTACATAAGTTAGCTATCAATCATACTCACATTGTTGAGACATTTTTGCAGACAGATTTAATAAACAGCAACAACATCCAATATTACAAACAAATACTACAAAAACTTTTTTAAAACCATTTTGTTAATTCTGCAGCCACATTTACATCCATTGTGCATAAGTGCCCTGCTACACCTTAGCAGATGGTTCATTCCAAGAAAGTCTATCTTCATAAAATTTTATAACAATGTCAGGACAAACAACTTTTGCTTCATCTGCAGCAACCATATCTACATCATCACAATTCAACCATTTCATTAGGAAAAAGAGTTTCCCATCACTCTTTGTTGCACCTACAATGCACTCTGGTTTCAAACCACGGTCAAAACCTGTATCTAGGTCCAATTGTTTTGTAGCATTTTTCTCCGATGTTTCGGGCCTAATCACATTTTTCTTGAAGACTTCTTTACTTGATTTTGCATGTTTTGTTTCTGCCGCGTCTTTTCCATCACCGCCACTAGACAACTTCACTTTCCAACTACTTCCTTCAGAACCTGATTTCTTAAGCTTCTTAATGCCAGAATTATTTTCTTCTAGGTCTGTGACCGCTTTCTTCTGTTCTGACGTTTCACTATCTGAAACCTCTTTATGTCTAACATGTCTAACATTTGAGGCTTTCTTACGGGGTGACGATACATTATCTTTCCGTTTCAAGGATGCTCTCTGCTTGTCCCCACTTTCATTTTTCTCGTTCTCGGTCAATTCAGCTGTTGTGGAGTTACTTTGGCCACACACTAATTTCGCAGATTTCCTATTTTCTTTCCTGGCATCAGTCTTAGCAACAGTTTTATTATTACCAATATATATTTTGTCAACTTTTACTTTATTTGAATTAGTTTTAACGTTATCTGCACGAGACTTTTCAAACTCTCCTAACAATTCAGGGCAGTTCAAATGGTCTTCTCGCTCCCAAGTGTTTTCCTCGTTTGGGTATCCTTTCCATTTGAGCAAGTATTCTACTTTACCTTTTCTTACTCGCTTATCAACTACTTTTTCAACAACATAATCCACGTCGGAATCACTTTCTATCACGGATGTGGACATTTTTTTTAAACCGTAGCAGAAGAATTAGTTAAAGAGCAACAAACCTTTCCACCAAATCAAAACAAAACGTAGTAACAGCACACACTCCTTCCTAAGCTATCACTAATAAAATGCCGCCAAACATTGTGAACACCATAGACTAAATATGAGGTAGACCGATCTCTCTGATTGTACACACACAATGTCCATTTCCAACCAGAGATTGACTAATTACAACTGGTATGGATGATTTAACAAAATTTTGGTAGTAGAGTTAGTCGATCGTAAACACCGAATATCTAAAAAAAAAAAAAAAAATAATTGTTAATATTGTATTCGCTACGCACTATTTCTAAAGAAATCTCTTCAAAAATAAAGTTAAAATACTGTAATTGTATAGACAGCATTATGGCTTTCTGTTTCATTGTATTCTCCATGAACTCCTAAAAATAACTAAAGAGGATTATCAAATAAGAAATTCCATAAGAATGTGCAAATATAAAAACGGAAACACGTAACTTTAAGGAAATATTTTGAAATTTCAAATTAATATATTTGAAATTGTCAGAAATATATTATTATACATTTTTGATAGTGAAAAGAAATAAGGAATGTTTAATGGTTATACATAACTACATTTCGAAACATTTCTACTCCTTTCTGAAATTACAATGTAAATATTAACATAATCGCAAGAAAATCCGCCAATACCACCCTCCCGATAAAAGAACTTAAACTAAGGTCCGTAGCTAGCAAGATAAGAAGATCGAACTGCTTAATAAATACATCCTGAAAAACCTAAGTCAGTAGTACGGCTGTGGACATTACTCTGAGTGTTACTGTGACCTCGAAAAGAAAGGGCCAAAATTATAAACAACGTTCTACTAAGATATAAATGCTTATGTCTTTAGGTATGGTGTAAAATACATAACCCTTGTCGCATTTTGTTTGATATGTGTGTGTATCACAGTGTTGTGTATATGACATAAATAACACTCAAGGATAGGTTTTTTTACTAACTACCCTATTACTAAGAGTAAAGTGTTGTCCGAGGGTAGGTCTGGACTGTGGTGAATCTCAGGAATAAGCCCCATACACCTACATGAGAGGGAATTTAGGAAAGGAGGTGTGAATCGCGGCAAAGAAGAATAAAGCAGACATGGCCAGGTTTGTGTCCATGACTGCATCCCTGAGTGTGTAAATACTGAGCTATAGTAAGAAGGAAGGCATAGACACTGGCATAGACACCATAAAAACCATCCCGACAGAAAAGAAGATCAAAACTTATTCATGCTTAAAAAATGCTAAAGGAGGCAGCAGGTGTGGATTCCATGCTCTTTAATGTGGAGTTGAGAATCTAGAAGAGAAAGATACGGGGCTGTGGACGCAAGCATCATTGAGGGGAAAACTGCTTTCAATATTTCTGCACAGGCATACCAGCACAACAATATTGACAGCAGCTGTTGACAGCAGGGCCCCTCTGCTTCTCGTCATGTGCATCGGTGACCTGGGCAGCTCAGTCATGGCACCTACTCCATCTTCTCTCTTCCACGCCGACATCAGGATCTCCACGCCGTAGGTGAAGGCAGGGAGCCAAATTGCAGGGGGAGAGCCACCCCCTCCCTCTTCCAACGAAATAGTCCGTTGGTCTGGGGTGAGCACAGGCTCGGCGGGACCGATGCATTCGAAGGCCATTCCTCACGCATCCACAGTCAACAGCTCGCAGAATCCAGCAGTGAGGTTAGCTACACTTCGCATAATTGCAGCACCTTGAGACCCCCCTCCTCACCTTAGTCATTGAGCTTCCTCCCACCGATGCGCTTCGCCAACTCGTACTGAGCCGCCCAGGTCCCCGATGTCCACGACGACGGCACTGTCACACCGGACAGTTGGTCCGCGGGCTGGTATTCGAGTATTCCCAGCCACCCCAGAGACTGGGGATCCCCTATCCGCCATATGGGGACGCGACTAGTTGCGGAATACTCGCCGCACCCAAACTGCTGCAGTCCCGCCGCACTCGCACTCGCACTCGGCCTTCGCTGTTCCCATGGGGCGGGCAGATCCCAGAGTCGGAGCACGATGTTCATCCCTCAGCAGCCTGGACTCGTCTCAAGAATAGGATCGTATCGGACATATACTTTACCTTGAAACATACAACACTCTCAGTGAAAAAAAGAATAAGTTCTAGGATAAAATTATTATGGGTTGGGTTCAAGCCTCTCTTCTGCAGTAAAATGTAATATATCTTATAATTTTAGAAATAAAAATAAATTAACTATGAACACATTACAAAAGTATAATTATATTGCTCATTCTAACTCCAGTTATTGAATTAAATTGTTTAAGTATGAGGTTTAGATTAACCAGAAAATTTTAACAATAATACGAAAGTTCGTTACTATTAAAACTGAAAGTAGGGAAAGGGAAATTAATAGCGTTCAGCTATGCTCAATTTGCAGAATAAAATGACTCCTTTTCTCATGGATATCCCTGGGCAAAACCAAACTTTAATATCAAGCATGAAAAATTTAAGAGAGAAAAAAATTAACTTGCAGTTCGTATGCTGATATTGAAAATCTATAAGTCGCTTACCACTACTCATGATTTAAAAAGGACAGACCTTCTTTATTATAAATAGAGCACTCTTTCAATTAGTTTAAACATTTCATAGTACCAAAATCATTTGCCGCTTCCAAGGCAAAACTCTATTCAAATTAGACTCAGTAGGACTATTACATATTACTACGTGGAGCGCGACGAAGGACGTCCACACGCCTGAGAAAATATGAATAATATGTCAGTTCATTCAAAAATATTTTGAGGCATTCATTGTAACATCTTCCAAATGGAATGTAACAAATTTATGTCGGCAAAGAATCATCACGGAAAAGCACTCAATCTTAATCAAATATAAAATAAACATAAAACGAGTTCCTCTACCAAATCAGTAATTTCTGACGCTAGTTAAAATACTCTCTCTGGACATCGCAGCAACTGTATGCCCCTAACAGAAAAATTTAAAACAAATTACTGACGTGCAGGCGATTCCAGGGTACTGATGTGGATAAATACCCAACTTACCTGTTGAAGTGAAAAATGGTGAAATTACCCGGTGCCATAACTCAGTGAGCATGAGTTAGTGAGGGTCGTGGAGTCGTCTGCCCGTGGGTCGCTGCAGGCCTCTGTCGATCTGCCGTGCTTGGAGATTATGAACTTACTAATATTTAACATACCTAGTGGTTTCACTCTTTATGCTGGCGAGGTTGTAGGACACCTCACATGCCTTACTTGCCCTTGTTACTGGTGCAATAGGGTGCAGCACCCAAAATACACAGAGTGGTAAAGAAAATAGAAAACACTTGTGGTTATTCAACACGTTTACTTACTATCGTGGTACATATGCAATTGCGCTGATATGTGTTAAGTTTATGCGGACCTGGCACAATGGATTGCTGGTGACCATTGCTGTACAAAATTGCATAAACCATGAGAAATTATATGAAGTTACGTGTTATGCTTTAAGTCCAGTTTACAGTTACAGGAAAGCAGATGGTCGTCCCTTCAGCACTAAATAGCAAAAATGTTCCTGTTAAATTACATGCTGAAGTCAGACTAAAACCAAGGTGTGGGCTTCCGCTGATGGTGGTCGAAGCCGGCGCCAAAATTAAGTGGAAAAATAACATGAACCCTCTTAAGACTAAATAAAATGCATAATGGTGACATCCCTGTGTTTATTAAAATGTAAATTATGTCAGTGACTGTACATCGTGGACGATGTCACCACACTAGAAAAATGAAATAAAAGCTCTAGGGTATGATAGGCAGTGTGCTGAAACGAACATGCATAATTACACTTCTACACAATGAAAAAAATTAAAATAGTAAAAACCAATGATATAACAGTTTTCGAAAGCACCAAACCATTTCCGGTAGGCTCCACCGGAGGGCGATTCGAAGTGTTACAGCTTGGGCGGCCTGGACGAGTTCTACACTGAGAAGAGGTGCGTGTAGCTACCCGCGATTTAGGTTTCAGTTATGAAATTACATTTAATTTGTGGGCTATGGTGTTTGTTATACTTTTACTTGCTTCGGGATTGTATTTACCACTGTTTACACACACTTGGGGTCATGTAACAATTATTTCCCAGCCAGCATAACGGTCGACGTCACCTAGTTGGGAAGGAACCAGAGCGTAGCCAGCCAAGCTGCACCGACATTATCGCTAATTGTTGTGGCGCAGGATGGCTGTGGTATTCGGGGAGACACTGTGTTGGACCGCTTGTTATTTTCCCCAAGAATTAATACTTCATGTAAATAAAGCAAGACTGTCACTTGAGTCATGAAGTACATGACGACGAGACAGGTGTGTATCAGTCTTGCAGACACATACTGACGTACTCGCGGCCGAGTGTTCACTTAGGCCCCGTGTCGTCTAGGTGGTGTGACTGTGGAGGTGAAAGTGATGATGAGAGAACGCATGGAAGTGTAGTAGACATCAAATGCCCCCCTCTTCAATGACAGCTTTTCCCCACAGACCCCTAGGTAACCCATCACGCCTTCATATGCACCAGGTGTTCTGTGGATGGATCCTCTGGCACAGCCGTGGCTGTTAAGGCCTGCATGAGCATGGCACGGTGCTGCTGGCTCAGGATCGTGACCCCAGCAGTGTTGGCAGGCAGCTACACACATGCATGAAAGGGGTGCCCCCTCTGTAGGCCATGCATGCCTGGCGATGAATGAAGAAAGGCCGCTTGGAGCAGCGGGTGGTGAAGTCACCCTCCTCTGCTGTATCATCGCCACTGCTGCTGTTGCACATGTGTGGGAGCCGACGTGTCTATAGTTTGATCGAGGGGGGAAGAGGGTGCCTTGCAGCAAGGCCGTCTATGCCTGATACACACCCCCAGTCTCTGTGTTTGTCATCCAACGACGTGATATGAGCTGCTGAGTGGTGCCTCGAAGGTGTCGCAGCGCAGTTGGGCGGGGAGTTTTCAACTGTGGAGATCACGCCCACAGGTGTCCCGGGTGGCTCACCATCGGCAATGTCTTCGGAGATGGGAATCATGATGCAAGGCATCATGACACTGCAGGGGTCTACAGTTGTTGCTGTTGATGTGCTGATTTTGTCTGGTGGAGAAGGCTATCCACTGAGCTCCTGGGTTTATACTGCATCCCTTGTAGGCGTCGAGACGATGAGTGTCACAGGTGGAAACACACGCTGGAGGGTGCTCCCATCAGTCTCGGAAATTTACATGCCCGATTCGCCCCCTGCGGCAGTTCGAGTTGTTTGTTTTGTGTTCTGGATGCCCTCTTGGTTAGGCAACATAGTGCAGTGCATCGCTGCACCAAGTGCTCAATTTTGACCTCCTCTAAGGCTAAGTGGAAGTCATCACTGTGTTTGGCAACTTTCCTCATGTTGCTTACCTTGATGAGGTATGTGGTGTATCGAAGTGCCTTTATTAAAGTGTGTGGGCCTCTCCGCTTAGGTACAAATCACACGCAGTAATTTTTTGCACTATTGGAGTTTGTGTTCGAACACATACACCAATTGTTCACACATTAATCTGTGTGGTAGAAGCGTTATTGCCGGCAACCACTTTGCTATATAGTGGGCTTGGTTTCTGCAGATTCTGTTTCTCGGCACTACTGCCAGGCTGCAATATCCTCCGCGTCGCCCGCACTCTTTCTGTGCTGTCCTGCGAATTCACCACACAGCAGAAGTTCTCGGTCCTGTTGCATTTTGGCAGGTGATTGACCCATAGCCAGATTAATGTGCCTCCTGATGGTGAAAAGTGCTGCTGGCAGGTGTTCGGCCCATGTTGCATGATTTTTTCCAACCCGCAGGCGCAACTGTGTCTTGAGGTCCTGTTCCGATGCTCTGTTGGGTTAGTCCATGGGATGTAATAGGCCTTGATGTAATGTAATACCCCTCACTTAATACACAGATCATACCACTATCTCTCTGGTAACTGCGTACCGTTGTCAGTGAGCAGCAATCCGAGGTAGCCCCAGAATGGTTAGAATTCGGAATCCAGAACATGAGTGATGTTACTTGCACGTGCACTGGAAATTGAATAGTCCAATGTCCATCTAGAAAACGAGTCACCCACGACTAAGATGAAGCTTTCTGTTGTGTTGGGGTAAGGACCCAACAAGTCTAGTGAGATTGTTTCAAATGGTTCTGTAGGCACTCGTAATTGTTGTTGCATCACCCCATTGGTGCAGTGACTTTTGATTTGGTTACACATAACACACTCACGTAAGTGCCTGTTCACATCATGCGTGGCTCCTGGCCAGTGAAAATAAGGTATCAAATAATGCGATCTTTGTAGTGCTTCTTGATGGGCTGTGAACTAACTGGCATGTGCATGATGTAACACTTGTTGGCATGCGTCCTTGGGCACATTGAAATGCCATGGTGCTTCCAGTTGTCATGGCCTAGTTTCCATGCGCGCACCTTCCACTCTCTACGATTCTGCATTTCTTTGTTTTATTTCCGTTAGATGGCATTGGGTGTCTGGACTCTAATGTTGTGCAGCAGTCATGTTGGCCTGGAAGCGTCCAGCCTGAGTTCGACTCCAGTCGGCACCACAATGTTGTTGCAGCTAGCTACGCCCTCACTAGGGGTTCGGTGAGTGGCTGCTTTAAGGGGCAGTGGGTCATTCCACTGACAACTCGTCTCGGGCCACGGAACAACTGAACTGACGTCACTGGCTGGATTGCGAACCCGGCCTCGACTAACTCACCCGACTACCGCTTAAATGCGTGCGATAAGAATGCCTGACTGATTCTCACTCACGCTCTGGTTCAGCGCCTCTCAATGGCGCAGATTCAACTGACTCTGAACAAAATACTTCCTGCCTCGGCTGCTCATGAATTTAACTCATGTCCTGCTATATTCAAGTTAGCTGTCAGCAGTTTCTAGAGAGAGAAATCGGGAAATCCCCTGTATACGACGCACATTTTTGTGCAGGATTTCGTGTCTTGTCAGCAGCTTGTGTGCTCCGAATAGGGTAGAGGGAGGGTGAAGTTTGCGTGGCGGGGATTCCTACGGAGAAGGGTCTGCACTAATTCTCGTCGGGGCATCCCCGGTGTCCTTCGTTGAGGCCTTATCTATCAGCTATTTCTCGGGACTTACCCTCTTTCATTCTGCTTCGGTTCATCCCTGCATGTCCTTACGCATCAGGACTGCTCCGAGGGTGTTTCCCCGGGTTGTTCGTTGTCAGCTGCCTGCACTGGCTGGCTGGCTGCCTGCCCTGGATATCTATAGCAGGGTGTAGGAACAGTGCAATGCATATCATAGTACACGGCATGCGTAAAGGTGCTTGTTATTTTTCCATGTCTCTGACCACACCATTATGTCAACCAAGTATGTGAAGCCAAATTCACCTATATACCCATCGAGTAATCGAACCATCATGGTCTGAAATCTTCCTGGCGCTCATTTAAGAGCGAAAGGCATTGCACAGAATTAAAATCTCCGCTTATCTGGTGTGGCAAAAGCTGTTTTGTGCATGCCCTCTGGTTTGATTGTAACTTAACAGTACATGTTGCGGAGGTCCAGTGGTATCACGATTTTGGCTCTGCCGAGAGTATGTAATATGTCTCTGACACTTATGTAGGGTGGTGGTGCGCTCTTGTTTATTTGATTGATTGGCCTCAAATCTACACAAAAACGTCATGTATAATTGTTTTTTTTTTTTGAGTGGTTGTTATGGCACTATTGAAATGGCAGTGGGTGGGTTCAATCATACCCTCAACAAGGATTTCTTTAATGTATTATTTTATTATGGTGCATTGGTATAGCTGGTCACTGCGCGGAGCAGAANACCCTCAACAAGGATTTCTTTAATGTATTATTTTATTATGGTGCATTGGTATAGCTGGTCACTGCGCGGAGCAGAATAAATTAACCACAAATAAATAGCACCGCTTACAAAGTAGCCTTTGCGCGGTGTTACGAATCTCTGGTGGTAACACATTTTCTACATCGCCCAACTGGACTTCGAGTGCACAACTTTTGGGATGGGGTTCGAGGTCATACATAGTTCAGCGCTCTTTCTGGTCAAAATAGATTCTGTGTGTTACTGGCTCGACAATGGTGTTCTGTTTCGTGAGCCAGGGAATACCTAATATGGCATCTTCACGTAGGTCAGCTGACACGAGGGCCATGGTGGTGGTTTCCACATCGTGTATTAGGACAGATAATGTTGTATATTCCATGGTTTCCATAATGTGCTGCTGTGTATAAATTTGTAGTACTTGTGTCGCATACTTGAGTTTACTAATGTAAAGAAACCCAACATGCACAAATTTGTATGATGCTCTGGAGTCCATCAATGCATGTCATGTTTTGTTTTTCAGGATGACTGGAATTATAGTCATTTGATGATTACCTTTAGCGATTTACTGTAGCTGAATTCGCTGAGGCGTCGGTTTTAAGTTTTCGACTGTGACCCAGGGGCAGTAAGCATCCATCTCTCCTACCAGGATGGTCTGTGCTGTGCTATGCTGTGCTATACTTCTTACTGATGCAGCTCCTCGCAGTGGCCACACCAATGTGGTTGGGCCTGCTGGTGTATGAAAAGCTGTGCGGCTGTGCTCATGGTCTTTGTGGGTCGGCGGAGTTTATGACCTTAGCGTGCCGTGAACTGGTGCTGGTTGCGTGGTAATGCTACCCCACTCTGTGTGATGTACGCAGCATCACATCATGGTGTGTCCTCCTCCCTAGCTGTCTGATCTAGCAATGTGGCCGAAAGCATGAATGCTTCTATGCTGCCATAAATTAGGATGCTAGAACAAGTCTATTTTCCTGCCACAGTGTGGCTGATACTAATTCTAACACTTNTATGCTGCCATAAATTAGGATGCTAGAACAAGTCTATTTTCCTGCCACAGTGTGGCTGATACTAATTCTAACACTTCTTTTTCCTTCTTTTGGAGGTAAAAATTTCTGATTAAATTAATTTTTTGGGTTGCAGAAGTTGTCAAAGTTTCCCCAGAATTTTGTATATCTAGCAAGGCTTTGAGGTTGCAAGGAGAAATATGGNGGTTGCAGAAGTTGTCAAAGTTTCCCCAGAATTTTGTATATCTAGCAAGGCTTTGAGGTTGCAAGGAGAAATATGGATTGGGAAAACGATGCTGAAACCCCTTCCAGAACTCGCTCCATTGCATACCACAATGGTTGACTGCTCCCCACCATACACTTGCATCTCCCATAAGTTGGCCTCCTACACAATTTTGAAGATCTTGTCCACACACTCCATACCTAGTTAAACGTCCTGTGCAGTCCCTCAGGAGCACATGCAAGTCCTCGGTGGGCAGCTCAGAAAAAGTGGGCAGCGACTGAGAGCATGCTGTTGGTTGCGGCTGTTGAGTGCAACTGTGTCCACACAAAGTCAGTTGGTGTTGGTACTGCAAATTACACCATCCAAAGCGCTGCAACTGGTGGTAAGCCTGTGGAATGTTCTAACAAATTGCTGTGTTGGCTAGCTGTGTCCACGCACGCTGTTGGTGAGCAAGGCACTGTCTGCTGTGGTGCCGTGAGAACTGTGCGCATCGATACTTTCCGGCTGCAACATTTAGCACGTCCCATATGGTCACGCACTGCCAATGAATTATTCCCCTACAGTTCTGACATGCCACTGTTTCTGAATTACCTTGTTTGCACAGGTCCTGGTGACAATGGTGTGGTGACAACATTCTCCTTTAAGAGAGTCTGCAGGTGCATGTGTGACTGGTAATAAGGTGTGTGAACAATTTGCACATAAAATGTTTTCATTTCTGTCAGATGTTGCATATTCGCGTTCACATGTGGGGTTTGGTTTTGCACACTGTCTAATATAAAAATTTGGCACGTTTGTCTCGAAGAAAAGTTCTGTTTGTGGAGGGGGAGCTTACTGGCACACGTGACTACTTGTGACAGGGTCGGCTGTGCTCCGGAACGCTCAATGTGTGATACAGTCCACGCACAATTGCACCCTCTTGCCATCAGTGGTTCAGCTCCATGCCTTCCCAACACGTTCCTGGTTGGTACGTTGATCACTCCAATTAAAGAGGTGCATGGGGTTGTAGTTTTTTGGGGGGATGGTGAGGGGGGGGGTGTGATACAGTTATGTTATTTTTCCGCTTGTTATTTTTCCCCAAGAGTTACCTCTTCAGGCAAATAAAGGAAGGCAGTCCCTTGAATCACATAGTACATGACGACGAGGTGGGTATTTTCCGTTCTCGCCGACCCATATTGACGTACTCGCAGTGGAGTGTTAAATTCGACAGTATGGGCTAGGTGTTGTATGTGACTGCGGTGGTACAAGTGGTATCGAGAGAACACATGGGCGCATAGTTTATATGACTACTAAAGTAACTAACAAAATTAAAATCTAATAAACTGAAATTCTTTACAAAATCAAAAATTCAAATAGCAATATTCACATTAAATAATATAAAGAAATTATATAAATGCCTATAAAATTAAATTAAGTAATCTAAAAATTCAAAATATCGCAGAGTTTAAAATACTTAGAATACAAAAAGTCACAATCATAGAACGATACATGTTACAGCAACTTAAAACCACAAAATGCAAAATAATATAAAAGAAAATAATTACACTTGAAATATACATTAAAAACAATTATCTCCATCTCTCTCTATCTCTCTCTCTCTCTCTCTCTCTCTCTCTCTCTCTCTCTCTGCAGTCAGATGCTGCACAACAGTCTGCTGGCATGTTGCTAGCTGATATTTGTCTGGAGCCTCTCGAGCGGCCTTCCATCCAGTCGTTATTATAGTCGTCTGCCAGTCGATTGCTGGCCAAATGGGATGTGGATGGCTCTCCACTTTTAAATGTGGCAACATAGTCATATTTTTAGTGATCGAAAATCTATCAGGGCCCTCTTAGGAATATACCCAAGAAAATTGTTCCTATCTACATGCAGTTTTTTACATATAGTTATTATTAAAAATTGAAAGTAAAATGCGGTACCATGCAGTCCCAAATAAAATGCAATCTTGTTTGTAAGAAATATAGGGACGTAATTAAAAATACAAACACCATTTCTGTTTCCGATTTCAGTAAAAAAGAATGTTAGAAAATTGCTTTGGAATTCAAGGCATGCTGTGATGTTACCTGCCAAGATAAACTACAGTTGAAGAGGTGTTAAATATTATTGGTAGTTGTAGTATTTGAGTTTTATTGGTCCAAAGTGAGCAGATAGAAGATTTAATTAGTTACACTTTTTAATCCCAAAAATTCTTACCGGTCTTCATTCTACGATTTCATTGTCGAAGTTAACAACTTCATCCATATGCAGCCTGAACTCATCCAAATCACGTGCCATTTTCGCTACTGGGTTAGAGTTTGACTTCTCACTGACTGCTCGACCTCATTCACCAAGAGGTGGAGGACTGACGTCCACCGATGGTGGACACATATAACCGAAAGGAGTCTATAATCATCTAAAAAAATCAAATTCGGTGAAAGGGTATTGGGTGTCATTCGAAAGTTGTTTATAATTTTGGCCCTTTGTGAATAAACTCACTGCTTTTCTGCCAAAACGGCTAGTGGTGGTGGTGAAAAATTCTAATGCGGCACAAAATGTGGCTGGGCTTAGGACTTATGTTTGTGCAGCTATATATACACAAGCACAGAAAACTCGCCAAACGTTAACACTGCACACACACTCAATGATATCGCACCCCCGAACCGCCAGGCCTAAAAATCCGAACCATAACAGCTAGAAATGGTTGGGATTATATCTTAAGTGTTTGCGTGGTTTGTTATTCTGCTAGTTTAAAACTATATATGTTAGTTTACGTTCGTGTTATCAGAAGCACTTTTTTTGTATACAGTTTGGGTGGCAGCATTAACTACTATTTCTGCTCGCCGATGCACAGCATAAATAGCAGAACGAGTAAGATAAAAATCAGAGCCCCCAAATCAAAATTTAAAACTTCAAAGAGTCATGAGAGTGGTGATTGTGAAAAGTAATTTAATTTTACGCAAATGGGTGGCAAGAAGTAATTTTTGTTACCTGTAAAAAAAACCCAGTGATATGTACCTAGAGAAGACATATTTAGCATAGAAAGTAAATTATCCAAAGCAGTATATTTTTTTTGATACCCATAAATTATGCAGGGGCAAATCATTATCGTCATTTTCCTAGTAAAGATGTAATGTCAGTTGAAGATGCAACTGAGACCACACATTAGGGAAGACCATGCAAAATGGGAAACACACCTGTCCGATGCTCTCTTCTGTCTACAGAGAATAGTGAACACAACAATGGCGAGATGCCAGCAGCACTAGAACAAGAGTCGGAGCTACCCAGGCCAGGGGGAGTTTAAGCGAATGGCGTACCAGAAGCGTGGAGCACAGAACATAGGAGAATACCGCACACACACCATATTAAGATAGCACGAAGGCGGCAGGAGCTGTACCTATAAACTCACAATCGAAGCACGGGATGCAGTCTACATGAGAATCCACCCCTTATCCGATGATAATATAAACTCCTGCGCCAGGTTGGCACCTCACTTTTAAGTTTCCCACACAGTAAAATCTAAGGTGGGGAGGTCATCATACATAGTGTGAGATAACTTGGGATGCAGCATGAAACTGTACCGAGACATCAGGTGTGGGAAGATCAGTAAATGGGGCGATGAGGAAGAGCCAACAATGAAGGAAACATCCAGAGAAAGCCCAGCACCCGATACAAGTGGAAGTTCGCCTCCATAGGGTCAGGTGAACCAGCAATCGGAGATAAACATAATGATTATGTGGCTATTCCTAGGAATGAGAGAAAGGATGACGAGGCCAATCATCAGCAACCAAGGGAAGGGAAAGAACACCCATCGGAAAGCTACCAAAGGAACTACTATCCACCACTCTGGGATATATACTTCACAGTCACCATCGAAGAATCAGAGGGGAACAAACAAATGCAAAGAACTCAATGGATGGAGTAACCACCGAAGCAGTTTTCACCAGGTGACACCGCAGGGGAACAGTGCATGGCAGAATCAACAACAGTAGGGGTAACCAGCACATCCTAAAGACCCCGGTGCCACCGTAAAAGCACCATGGCATTTCTCACTAGCAGAGGAGGAACAACAGACACTATAGGACCCACCCATGACCTGCAGGCACGAATCAACCGACATAGGATACACACTGCGAGTGTAACCAATTAACTTATGCCGGGGATACTGCAGCCAAGGCACCACCCCACCAGCCAAAGCCTGAGAGAGCATGTGTGATCAGGATTCCGGCTATGTGGTAGGAAGCATATGTCATTATACCCCCTCTTGCCACTTCACTAAACACGAACATAAAACACAATAGAACACCGGCACAGCATGGCATTCCTGGCAGGGTGCCAAGGGCGCCTTAAGCATACCCGAGCAGGTGGGCTGAAAATGTTCACCCGCATAGCAACAGACTGTTGACCGGCAGCCAATATCACCGGAAGATAGCAGATACAACTGATATCAATAAAACCTCCATGCCGATAACATGGTGAGTGAGAAAACCAATAAAACCAATGAATACTATAATCACCAGTAATTTAGGACATCAGATGCAGTCTTGTGTGGGGGGTGATCAGTTGGAGTGCAATAAATGGGTGTTGCAAAGTCCATAAAGAAATGGCTCAGTAAAAGCAAAAATAAAAATGGAATAAAAGTAAAAAAATAAAAACCGCTTTTGCCATACTTTAATAGTTTTAATAAATTCATAAATTATTTTTGCTAGTCTTGCAAAGAGTGATAAAAATCGGTGTATTAAATTGTCAGAATTGAAAACAGAGGATATCAACAACGTCAGAATACAGTCAGTTAAGTTGTATGAGAGGCTGTTATATTTTACAATGCCCCTCATTCAATTGCAAAAAACACTAAAAGCTAAGTTAACGAACAATCATTGCGACAATACAGTCTGGGGAAATTGTTATTTAATAAAGAAAAGGGTAACTATATATTTTACTTTGTTCTAGTATAGTATTGAAAGGATTTGTACACACTCACATGCGAATGCGGTGGCCACTAGCTGCCTTCTGCATCCGCCAAGCTTGAGTCTCACCGAGAGTACTGCTGTGGTAGGGACACATCGTCGAGAGAGGAGTTACTCTGTTGAAGTAACCACTAATTTAGGGTCCATCTGTGAAAAATATTTCTGAAACCATTGTAAATTCCTCCTGTTTTACCCCAGCAACTTCCCTTGTACTTCTTGGTACGAGGGTGTTTAAATTTTACTCTTATGGGCGCAACTGACTCCTTTGGTGTGTGATTGCCCAGCACGTGGCAATCCACTTCAGCTTTGTAGTTCTTGTGTGTAAGCAAAAACTTCATTTTCTGTTTAATCAGACTAATAGATAAGCGTGAGACAGTGTGTTTTGTATTTTTGTGTCAACTCTAACATTGTGCAGACTGTGTATGGACTCAGTAGACATTCATTACAGTGCAACTTCTGTTTCTGTTCCAAGTAGTACGTAACATAACTAGGCAATACTGCCTCACAGCGCAAGGTTGTAGTTCCTTTTACCCTACAGACATATACTGTCGATGAAATATTTCACTGACGAGGGGGCTGTAAATGGTAAAAATTGTACTGCTAAATTAACACCTTGAAGGTAGTTGTGAACATGAGCTTTCTTACACCAGCTTTTCTTTCCCAAGGAATCTGCAACATTTCCATCTATTGTTTAATGTGGTGTATATTTACTGATAAGAATAGTTTAAAACTAATTTCATAGAATTGTACACGTGTAAGGACACAAACAATATACAACACTAGCATAAATAATGAAGTGAAGAGATTTGGGTAGATATTAACAATGAGGTCTTGAGAGCCGATAAGGGTAAAGGAAGGTAATTATGGAGCAACACTGAAATGCTAGGTTGAGGGCAAGCCAGCAGCATTAACTGAACAAAATACTCTTGAACTGTCCACACAACATCATGTTGTGACACTTTCCCCTCCTTCACTCACCACAACTCGGGAGAGTATACACACATAGTCAATTCCTTGCTCGGCCAGGGTTGAGCATCATGGGCGACATTGATTTTCATTTTAGCATCACCAGTGTCGATGCCACAGAGTCCTCCTTAAGCTCAGTGTTGGTTTCGAGCCAGCTGCTGCCACTTGCTGGTCTGCAACCCATATGTACTTTAATTTCACACAGCAACACACACACCTACACACAACTGAGTCCCATGGAGTTAGCTCTTAATTAATTTGAGATATTAATAAAGATATATTATTTTCTAGAATAATTGATGTCAGCCAGTGGCGATGCCAGCCGACACTGGCTGACAAGCTCATTTAATTTTCTTCTATTTTGTAAATAGGGAATTATAAAGTTCCTATGCTCGGTTTCCTTCTCCCTTCTTAGTCACAGGATAACTATATGTACGTGTTAACTATAGGTACACTCAGGAAAGTAGTTATGGCCCAATCGCAACCATGGCTGACTAACTCCTCTGTGCTGCATAGCGTGCCTCCTTGCATGACTTCCTTCCTCATACTTGTATAGGGTTCACCCTTGAGACACACTTAGATACTGTCCCTTCCTCATTCGTACATATTACACTTAGATTAGGAAAAGTCACGAAATAAATTGCTCAGGGTAGTCTGCTGCAGCTGTACTTCGTGTATTCATGTACTTGCTGCTGCAAGTCACTGCTTTTTAAGACTCATGTGGGCGCTGAACTCTCTACCACTACAGTTATGAACCGACTAACTTAGAAGTTGCCCCTCGGCCCTCCCCAACCCCCTTGGCTTGACAATGTAGGTCATCTTGCCCTTCAGGTGTCCCAGGCACAGAATGGTGTATAGTGGCTTCTTACCCCAGCGCTATTGTCTGCTCTTGTCCACCTCTCACACCCTTTCGAGCCATTTAGACAACACAGGGAACGGATCTCTAACTCAGCTAGGTCCCTGGGACTAGCTGATAGTGATGCTACCAGTGGCACCACTAGGACTTGGAACAGAAATTGCTACTTGCAGCTTCCCAGAGTCTTGGTTACTAGGTGGTGATGCTATTTATCTTGGGGTTTCTAATGGAGTGGATAAATAGTGACAGTCTACTTCTGAAGAGATTGATGCACCTCTTCCATTAGAATACAGAGCGAGAGAGAGAGAGAGAGAGGTTCTCACTCGACAGTTGATCAGCCCCAATATCCAACATACACGAAGTTCCTGTTTTGCATCTGCTGACCATGCCTGGATCTGTCTTAACCTGTCCCATGTCCCCAAATTATGCTGATAAGAAGAAGATGGAGAAGATACCGACTGATCATGTTTGGCAGAATGGGGAGCAGAAACCCTGTGCCTAGAGAGTGTAAACTAAGAAGAGAGAAAAAGCTGCTTGCCAGAGGGCGAACATACAGCTGGCTACCACATATTGGGCCCCAGTCAACTGCTAAGGCATCTCCACCAGGTACAATCTGGACTGTTTCAGAGTCCCTCAGGCCATCTTACCATTTCCTCCTACCCCACCCAAGTACTGCCCTCTTGCACCTCTACCTTTCACCACCGCTTCTGTTACTTGCAGCATCACTGTTCACCTTCTGCCTCGTTTTTTGACCCATCCATCCAGCACACCACACCGACGAAATTTGATACTTACAGAGCTCCCCTCTAGACCGAGAGGAAGATCATCCACGCACCTCTCAAGTCGCACCACAATTCCGTAAATGGGACACACTGAGCTTCTTGGGTGCGAGAGTATAAGAGGGTGTGCGTGTGGAGTGATTGCATTGCAGGAGGGGAGAAAGAAATATTGCAGCAAAGTCACTGCTGAGACATCAATCATTAACTATTAACTATTGTTAGCAAGTACATATCAATAGTTAGTGTTTCTTGATGTTAGTTAATACTGTTAACAATTCATTAGTTCAGGTTATGTGCATGTTCTACTGGCAATTTAACAACCATTAAACTATGCACATAGCAGCTGTGCTCTTGCAATGTTAATATTAGTGTTTTACCTTGGAGCCAATGAGGAAAATCGTAAAGCCGAAAAGGTGAATATCTTACATCCTGATTAAACTATGTAAATGTGTTTACTAAAGAAGCCCTTCAGCTGGTTCTCGTAAGACTTTGCACTTAGTTCCTAAGACTCACGAATTATCTGAATACCTAAACATAGTGGCCACGGCGGTGTAGTGGTGAGACTACTCAACTTCCACCTAGACGAACAGGGTTCGATTCCTGGCAGGGTCGCTCCCAGATCTTTGCACGTGGGAATTGTGCCAGACTATGCTGCTACTTGGCAGGTTTCCTTGGGGATCTCCCGTTTCCCCCACCCACCATCCACACCTCACTTCTCCCTCATTGACTCTTAGATCTTGCTGTTAAGAGCAGCCTAATGAATTTACCTGAAGTTGTGTCAAAACAAAGTAAAGGCCAATTTCTCTTTCAGCGCCCTGAATATTATTCATGACTTTGCTATTTAAAAAAAAAATTGACAAATTTCCAATAAAAAGATGTTACACCTAAGAAACACTTATAATCTTTGTTACCCCAGGGTTTAGGGCATTCTTTAAATGATTTAAATTTCTTGGAATCTGTTCGAATCTCTTTAATGTTGACTACATTACCTAGCACTTCAATCTCTTTATAGCCAAAACAGAATTTAGCAGGCTTGAGAATTAATTTGTCTTTTTATAATATGTGATACAGTATCATGAAAAGGGAAATTGTATGTTGCATTAGCATCTACTGTTAGTGTAAAACATTTTTAACTCAAGTAGCTTCTGGGTCATAGGTAGTGCAGTAGGCCTACACAGCAAGAAATTGTTCCATTCACAATGTGTATCTTTTTGGTATTACTGCGTGAATAATTAGGATTTACGAATTGGGGGATCCAATCCAGATATACAGAGGATGTTACCTGGATGCTTATCCAATTTGCACATTACTGGGCAGACCAACCTGTCGAATTTCGACTTCCAGCTTTGTTTTCCAGACGAAAAAATGTGTATACACCATTTCCTTCTTCCGCCAAGTAGTTGTATGTGACACCAACGAGAGAGTGCAATAACAACACTGTTGTTTAAAAGTATTAACTATTAAATTTTGCAGCTGTCCAAAATTTTTCTTCCCTACTCTCGTCCCAAAATAGAACTACAGAAATGTGATTTCACACAGAAATCGCGCCACTTTGCTTCCGAAAGCACAAGCGATAGAAAGTGTGTGGGGCTGCACTGATTTACCAGCTACATATTGGGCCAAAAACAGTCAGATTTTTGTACGTCTGTATTTTACTGCTAGCATGCATATATGTACATACCTATTCTTTTCGGGTAATTATCCAGAATATGTTCTTTTACGAAAAACGGGGGAAAAATACCTGCAAATGTAGTATATGTCATTTCTTATCACACTAATTAGGAATTACATTGGGGCTTCACATATTTTGCAGTATATACCCTGAAATGTGGTAGGAGGGTTATAAATATTGGGGTGTTTATGCGCAAACTCTGTAAAGTCACTGAATCGTGTTAAATGCAAGAACACCTCTGGACAGCAAAATTTAATTTACAAAACACGTTTCACAGGGTTGCATTAATGCTGATGCGCTAAAGTTATACCGCTATAAACCACAGTTATCAAGCAGTGTCGGAATATTATTTACTTCTGTTTGATATTTCAAGGCTTATTTTGTCTATATTAATGAGAGGATTGTACTATGTAGCATGTAAGTACTAGAAAAAACATACAAATAGTATATCATACAAAAAAACTTTCCCAGGTGGCTGATGTGCGCTCGGTACACCCCTTGTCGAAAGGAAACGGTTGGGTGCGTGGTGTCCCTCGAGCTTTGAATGTGCCGGGCACCAGCTCGGTGTTGAGCAATGAGATCGGGTCGTGGTTAATCATCCTAGGGGACTCGAGGTATACACCGTCAGATAATATGAAAATGTGAGCTGTATGGCCGCTGTGGACGCCTGGATTAATGAACGCACTATTGGTTATATGAAAGATAACTATTTTATTTAACACTTTAACCGAAACAGACACGTGGTGACCGTGTGGTCGTACAAGGTAACACTAATTGCTTACAATTAATTAAGGCGCGTGATGCTGCTCTCCCCTCGGTGCGATGTAACATAAAATACAAGTTATTTCATGGATGATGTGATGATGCGATTACTGAGTGAGGTTGCAGGCTCAGAGGCTGGCACTAAGGTTCTTGTGAAACGAGAGACTTACCACGTCCGCCCGCGAGGAAGTGATGAAGCCAACTAGACTGAGAACTGCGCCGGCTCCCGCTACCTAAGCGCGTACGACGCCAAGCGGTGGAAATATGAAACATAAATGCGACTTAAAAATGCTAATGAGATGTAAGAAACTGATATACCTTAAATTAACATAATCAAATACAACTACCCTATACAACTTACATAATAAAACACAATTACCATTGCACAAATACACAATAACTCAGGGTTATATTAATATTAAATATTAGTATCGCAGCAGCCACTGTGATGCCAACTTAATAATGTCACATGTCTCTGGCTGGCTGGGTATGTGATGACTGTCTTTAAGACACGATAAATATTATATTGATAAATACTGATTAGATGCACTGAGCCAATATATAATAATGACTAAATTATTAAGCTCTGAATAATTAATGACACTGGTGCAATTTACACACATGGACAAATACACTTGATAATTATGATACTGAATAAATACATATAACCTTAAATAACTATACTGATTCACTCCGATAAATTATGTCGCACTGATGTAATTATATTGGTGAACTCTGATTAATTACATAGCAGTGAATAAACGATATTGACGAACGCTGATTTATTATATAACACTGAATACACTATCACTCTTGCCCACATGCCCGCTGATGTGGTGCATCTGGAGTAGAGAACACTACGGCGGCAGTCACAGGGGGCACAAAGGTACCCGTGAACGCCTGGTTCACGTCATGACGTTTACGAGCAATTTACATTTGTTGTACCATGATGCACAGAGACAGGAAAACAAATGTGCATCGATTATAGACTTCTGGTTTAATTTTTACCTATTTCACTTCAAGGTTTATATACTGATAGTGTATAGAAGTGCAGTATATCGTGTAAATTTGACAGTGGAAAGCATGCGATTTACGAAAGCTATTAAGCGTGTTTCATTGCAATTTTTTCTATTTGACATTATAAATAAATTTACTGTTTGTAAATATGAGTAATTGAGTATTGGTGTGAAGTTTCAACACATTAGAATAGAAGATAAACATTTCCTAACCATAGATATCAGCGATACATCACCAAGGAGCTACATTTGCCACTTACATGGGTGATAAACATAATTTACATTGTGGTTTTTGCAAGAAATGTAAGTGTAGTGAATTTTACTGTTTAGTACTGCATTGAAGGGCTTACATACTACTGCCACCAACTATGTAAAATGCATACGACCTAACCAAATTAATCCTACCTTCACGATAAGTGAATCACAGAGGGTGGATGAACCTATGCGAGCTTACTTATTATAATTTTCCTAACACACAAGCTCGTGTCGGCATACTCTTCCCCTGTAATCACATATTGGGAAGTTAGTTTAAGTTATGTCAGGTTTTTTTTTTTTAGCATTTAATGTGTTTAAGGTATCCAAATGTGATGTAATTTACATAAATTTTATGTGCTTTAGCCCTCCAATTTCCTTGTTATTCCTGTGACGTGGTCGTGAGGTTACCCAGGGCTGGTTTGATGTTATGTTGCCCGGCACCATAACTCAGTGGTGAGCTAATGATGAGGGTCGTCCGGTCGATGGCCCATGGGGACCCTGGTAATCCTCCTTCAGTTGGTTGAAGAGTTGTCACTTACTTACTGTTGCAATTTTATAACTGATTACGAGAATGTAGGCCGTCTCGTACGCCGGAACTATGCTAAAGAAATGCGGGCGATGCTACGAAGAATGCCCTACAATCCATTCACACTGTTTTCACCTGGTTAAGCGGTTTATTCACTGTACTTGTTACCGTTGAATAATGTGTGGGTAATGAATGATAGTGGACTCAGCACATAAACGGTGAAAAACAAGTGGTCTTAGATTGAGACGCGATTGCGTTAAACTCTCCGGTGAGGGAGCGTGTGGCTATCCCCTCAGTACATTAAAATAACACAAATATACCGGTTGAATAAAATTTACTATTGTAGTGAAAATGACTGCAGCCTATGTGCTGGTACTGAGGTGGCATGCGGATCGGGCGACCATGCCGCTGGTCTTGTTCAGGTGCTCAGACGAACTGGGCCGAATGGGGTTGACTTTCGTCATGAGTGGCGAGAGCCGAAGTCTAACGGCGAATGAATGAAACATAACACGTACACTCTGCGATGTGATTATGATGATGAAAAAATTTACAAATTAAATTAAACACATTGGTGACATCCTCGTTTATTAACAAATGTCAGTTAATGTTAAAGTTGTGAAATGGACGGGGAATATTACTACACTAAATGATTTCTTACAATTTTGGAGGCCTTTATAAGCAATCTCTATTTTCGAAAAATATAATAACTGTTATACAAATACACAGTAAATAAATTATTACATTTTATCCTTAAAGAGTTTGAATTTCACTTCCGATTAGGCGTTGAATTCCACTGGCTTCAGCATTGCCAGGCGGCTGTCTCTTATAGGGTTGAACGAGCCCACCTGTGCAAAGGGGTGTGGAATGCAATACTTGATTGCCATTTATACAATGAAAAATAAAACTTTCCTGGCTGTAGCTGTGAATGCGGTGACTGTGTTCAATATTTTTATAAAAATTCTGAACACTGCTGGACGACACTTTGGGGGCACTTAACTCCTCAGCTTTGGCCTACCAGCCAGTTAGCGTTATTTGTTGATGCGTTACGTCGTATTCAGCCGTGCGAGCTGCGAGGACGAAATAACAATTGCTAGTGACCCCAATGGCTGTGACTTTGGTGTAAACACCGTTTTGGATTGCCTACTTATTTATTAAAAGAGTTACCTCTTGTAATAAATCAGTAGGGCGGTCTCTTGAGTTGCGTAATCCTTGTCGGCAAGAAGTTGCAAGTTTCGTTCTTGTCGACCCACACTACGCACTCTTGTCCTAAAGAAGTTATGACTGTGCCATTCAGAGTGGGCACAAGGAACTCGTGGACCCGTGGTTCACGTCAACTGGCACTCCCCAATATCGTATTTGGTAGAATGTACTGCGAAGATCGTGATGCCCCTAATGAATTTGTGTTGAGTGTGTTTTGTAGTATCGATTTAACTTGGTTAAGGAACCCAAATGAATGGTAATTTCATACATTTCACATGTTTTACCCCCCCCCCTCAATTTCCCTCAAATTCATAGCCCTATTCATTATCACATTTGGTAGTATGTACTACAAAGATTGTGATCCCCTAGTAAATTTGTGTTCATAGAGATTTGTAATTTCAATTTAACTTGGTTGAGGAACCCAAATGACATGTAGTTTACATATATTTGTGTTTGACCCCACATATTNTGTAGTATCGATTTAACTTGGTTAAGGAACCCAAATGAATGGTAATTTCATACATTTCACATGTTTTACCCCCCCCCTCTCAATTTCCCTCAAATTCATAGCCCTATTCATTATCACATTTGGTAGTATGTACTACAACGATTGTGATCCCCTAGTAAATTTGTGTTCATAGAGATTTGTAATTTCAATTTAACTTGGTTGAGGAACCCAAATGACATGTAGTTTACATATATTTGTGTTTGACCCCACATATCCCCTGATATTCATAGCCCTACATACTACAGTATTTGGTAGTATGTACTGCGAATATTGTGATTCCCCCGGTAAACTCATGCTCGATGTGGTAAGTAATATCAATTTATAACATTTTCCTGGATTTCTTTTTCTCGGTGTAGCTTCTATTCTTAGTAATTGCAGTGAAATGTGTCCCTGTGTTTTGCTTTCTTCCTTTTTACAGGTGATGGGGGTTCCTGTGACAAAGCACAAGTAGTGCAGAAGAACCAGTGTGGAAGAATTAAATTTAATATCTACTTATTATATAGCATATTATAATTTGACTTGGCCTATGTCTCTGTACAAAAAATATGCTCTCAAGACTATTGGACACTATAAACTAAACTATATTAAAAGATAAAGAAACAAGCCTCATGTTTCAGCGAAAAATAAACTCTTGATTTGTTGTGTATGTAACTCTAACGTATTATAATTTTACATAAATGTTAATGTTGTTATAAATACACATCACAACATTAACACAATAAGAGGGAGCAACACAATTATTGTTTAAACTTTCTCCAAAAGTTCTAACATAACCTTAAGCCTACTGGTTACATTGTGAGACTGAAGACTGTCACATTCACAGTGATAATCAAATCTTCCCCTCAACACTTGATAACAGCAAGAAATCTACAATAATAATTAAAATAAATAAACGGACATGACTGAAGATGTGAAGAAATTAACGAAATTGCATAGTAACATCACAAATGAATGTTAATGTCAAATATTCCCACAAACCAAATTTAAATAGACAGATACGTTCTTTACAGTAAAAATTAGAGATGCTAATTTGAGAAAACATTTTAACCACAACAACAATACAATCAAAACTTGTACCTTCTTCGTGGAATTGGTATCAGTAATTTTGACAAAGCTAATACATGTTTTTAAATCTATATTGAATATGTAAATTATCAAATTTCAACATATTTTTACATTTTCATATACAAATCGTCACACTGAAAAATCTGTCTTTTCTAACCTTGCCTTAAGGGCCAAAAAAAAATTCATTATTCCAAACAAAAACAATTAATTTGCAAGGATGTGGCCAAAATGATATAAAAAAATCTGTTATAAAAATCGAAAGCTATTTATTGGTCACAACTTACTTAGTCACTTTTTAGAGGTGATTATAGGAAGAATCTTTGTAAATAACTGGCACCCTGGAGTCGGAAGTGGAAGGAGCTCCATGCAGCAAGGGAAGCGAGTTCGACGACTTGGAAAGTTCAAGGAATAGGCAGAAGGTTAGGAATTGTCGGAGACAATGCGACCTGGCGACCAGTCGAACAGCAAACTGCGAGGTGTCAGTGATCCATCGGAAGAGAGGTGCGCCCTGATTGGCTGATCCCTCGGCCAGTCAGAAGAGAGTTGCATCCTGATTGGCTGGCACTCCCAGCCAACCACAGAGACAAAGGGTCTCTTTGGGGCCTTTCGGGAATGAGCTTCAACCAAACATGAAGCTGTTTACTGAAGACCACAAGGATCCTGAAAATTTTTCAAGTAAAATGTCAAACTCAACAAAGGCAAGTAAATCTTCAAACCAGAAGATAATAACAACCAAGCCAACATCCCCAGGAAACCTAACTGTGCCACCGAAGGGGAAACCTTAACAACAATGGCATTAAAAATGTCGAAAAGCAGTCGGGGTCGGTCCCCCAATACCAAGCCTGTAATAGGGCAGTGACTTCTACATGTAACCTGGTATCTGTAGGTCGTGCTCGCAAGGATGAATGGAACAACAAGACAAATTAATTAACCTATAGGATTAACATGTGAACCCTACAGAAAAGACAGGAAACCTCTTCAGTGTTTTAAATTCCCACAATTCGGACATCACAGCGGTTGCTGTGGCCAAGATGAGAAATGTGTAAAATGTGCAGGATCACATTGCTCAGAACACTGCCCACGAAATGAGAACAAATAAATACAAACCAAATGTGTAAACTGCCAAGAAGCAAATACCACTAGTGACAGGAACTTCAGGTTCTGGCAGGAAAAACCAAAGAAAACTAACATATGGGACAAAAATAATGATACACATTCTACAGCTACCCAGATCGAACACTCAAGTCTCCACAACTATCCTCATCACATTTCCGAAATTTGCCTACAAACTTTCGAAAACAACAGAAGAAAAAGGATTATTTTTAAAAAGCACACAAAATGAAGATCTCCCCCACACAACAGAAACAAGGGAAGCAATACAATTTCTACAAACACAAGAATTTCAAAAGGTCTTAAAGGGAATATTAAACAAAGAATCTAATAAACAAAACAAAAACAGACAACTATTCTAATGGGCGTCTGGAAGCTCTAACACAGCCAATGCAACCGTACCACAAAAAAAAAACAAAGACAAGAACTAACCATAACATTTAAGAAAGAAAAAACCTAAACTCAAACGAAGAAATTTATAAATAAGCTCAGGTGACGAAGAACAACCAATAAAGTACACAAAACAACAGCACATCATACATGATTTAGAATCCATGGACACCAGCCAAGAAAAGTGTTCATAACTATTATAAACTATTAAAAATGAAAATAAATGAAGCAAACCCAGACGTAAGTACAATCAGGGTGAGGGTGACAAGTTAATTGGAAAGGTCTATCTCTGCTTGTCGTTTTAGCCAACATCTAAATTGCCAATTTTTATTATGATTTCGCCTGCCTTGGACGCCCCTTTTTAGTGGCTCATTTGTTCAATGTCCTCTCGTACGTAATCTATGGAAAGAGTTAAAATGCGTTTGAATCTGTTTCATAATATTGTAAAATCGTAAGATGTGTGACGAAGAAAGTCAAGCTGATGAACTTCTAGCGTTGGAAAATATATATACTCAGGAAGAATTTAAATCCTTGAAAGAAAATGATCAACTAGGTGGTAATTTTTTTGCTTTCGTCGTGTTAGAAAATGAGTTGCAGCTGACGTTCAAGGATTTGCGAGAATGCGGTAATGTAATTGTTATTATTTCATGTCATTTAATAGTTGGTTCAGTTCTGGGAATGTGTAAATATGTAAATCATGCAGTCTTAAGCATAGTAGTTATGTGGTACGATACTCTGCTGACTATTTCAAAAGGGTTAATCCGCGTTTTCGTTAATGCAACAAGGTATCCACCAGTGGTTGATACCCCGGTTGAGACTTTTTTCGAACATCAGGTTGAACTGTTGGATCAATCGTTTCAACCAGACTGAACAAAAACAGTAATTTTCGAAGATCCTGTGTATATCGGTGGATACACTGGTGAATTTTCGAATATGCGGAATGTTAGGCACATTGTTTTCATGACAGCATACAAAAAACACAAGCTCTGTCCAAATTCGGGTCGTGCCTCCATTTCCATTAAAAGAATACTCTCTTCAGAGATTTCTTGCACACAACTTGGCGTTAAGGCTTTTTTTTGCTCGATGAAAACGGTGCAAACATAAGTCTACAGTTAAAATAATAGTTAGAAACTACTCTGTAACTTGTTTCATCTGTTTTACATTATCACAAACTGAAATAAAGTTCAGGTTAGTATGATTCCTTAAAAGAATGAAATGTATCCACTCTCTGAAATATCACATAATAGTTGTGAAACAACGTTGTGGATGCCAGAGGGCATGAGAGAGCGGATTGTGTGTACAACTTCGTGCTCTTACCCTTTATCGCATGCTGTGGTAAATTGAGAGGTAATTATAAAGAATAGCAACATTTCCAAAAATCGGGAAAATAATACCTCCAAATGTTATACGATTATTACTAATCATACTTATACAAATTTTAGTGGGGCTTCACGTAATTTGCAGTGTATGACATGAAATGTGATAGTGAGGAGGACTATGAAGATTGCGGGGTAATTATCCAGTTTAGTGACTTTTCTGTAAAAAAAAAATCCTGGAAAATTGTATATTTCCACCCTACTAATGATGCAAAACATGAATATACGAGGGGCATTAACGTATGACTAATTTCGTAATATGTGTCCACCTAACCTAACATAACCTAACCCCACGATGAGTGAATCACTATTTTACATTTTTAAACTAACCTATTATTGTTGGGTTTTAATCTAACCTAGGATTGTGGGTGTTAGTCTAACTTAGGATTGTAGAGTTTTACACTAAACTACGAATTTAAGATTTTATGGTTTTAAATGAACCGTAAAACACACTAAAAGAATATTAATTAACTCACCTAGGTAGGTATAATTCCCCTGTCAATCGCCAATTCAACCTTACCTCATTCTGCGAAACACCATGTTCCACTAAAACTCCACATACCCGAATATTACGCACTAACACTCGTTCAAGGCGAAAATAATGCACAGAAACACTCATTCTTGCTTTCTCAGTTTTAAATGCGCCAGATTAGGACGACAAGAATAATGACGGCAAAGGTGCAATGACCTGCTTAAAAATTGACAGTTAAAATGCCTGTAATGACATCCGTGGTCGCTAGGTAGCGTCGGATCAGGAATTGATAATGGCGATCTACATAAACAGACCAGCCAAACTGCTTAAACATTTTGCAATTTTGTTAAATTTTTGAAAATATGTTCTACTAATTTTAACGTGACCCCCTCCTAAATATGAACAAGGTAAGCTGTGCAGAACTCATTAATGCTTCTTTTGTTGGTGTAGGACGTTTTGTTCAGAAAAGCCCCTAAACTGAATAATTACCAAATATAATAACGTACAAATTTTACACATGTTTTACCCCACAGTTTCTCTGTTCTTCATAGCCCTCCACACTATCGTATTTGTGGTTTGTATTGATATGTTGATGCCCCTAGTAAATTTGTGTTCTGCATAATTAGTAGAGTGGAGTTATACCACTTTCCTTGATTTTTTCTTTTGTTTTCGGAAAAATCCCTATTCTTTACAATTACCGCATTGTATGATATAATCATCCTGGTGTATTGATAAGTATATTACAGGTGTTTAAAAGTGAAATACCATATACCTAAGACATATGAACTATGAATAAATACTAAATAAAACAAATAATATTTGTTAAAAACATGAACTTCAATGATGAAAACTATTTCATGGTAGATGCTGACAATTCAGATAATTATTTATTATGAGTTTTAATTTGTGGTTTGCAAATTTCATGTGTTAAAGATTGAAAATACTTTTGATAATTGATACGTGACATACATATAATTCAAAACATATATAAGCTAATTAAAATAAGATGAAATCTTCACTTTTCAAGTTCTTATACCTCTTTACATGCCGACTATAATAGAACACGGTCTTGGTTGGGCTACTGGGCGAAAATGACTCATTGCCATTAAAATAACATAATCTTCTTTAAATTGACAAAGTTACTTGCAGGAAAATCTTTTGCTAATGAAATTTCATTACAACAAAATTCCAACCATAGTTACGTTAAAATAATTTGGTTGAGAATACAATTTTGACGATCTTGGCATCTTGATTTTACACTCCAATTTTAAGATAGTGAATTTTAGAAGAAACTTTACTCACAATCATTTGGATACAAAACAATAGTGAAAGTCACAGTGATGGAGTCAATTAAAATTAATTTCGACATTGCCCTGTTTTACGAATTAACCGCATTGCATGAATAAGTTGTGGACGCAAAGCATATTGAAAACGCTGGAAAAATTCTTGGGCAGCAGACATTAAACAAGACATGTTAAAAAAACTGGAACACGCAGCAAAACTAGAGTTTTAGATTACACCGAAACCAAATTCGGGCTGGCGACTGAAACCACAATTTAGAAAAAACACCAACTCACTGCATGCACAAGACAAGCACAAACTACGCCATACAATATTAAATCATTCAAATTGACCCAACGAATAGAATGCCTGCGACCACAACTCACAATTTCATGTTGCTCAACCGCATTGGCTTATTCGCTTATTTTGAGTGTTATTATTAAAACTTCAATTACAGTAACAATATCAAATCTTCCAAATGACAAGTGACTATGATAGCTTAAACCTTTGACTGATTATAAGCTCTTAGTTGTGTTATATTAAATCTTCCTGCTGATACCTTTTAAATCTTCCAACTCATAGCAGTATGATAGCAGAAACTCTAAATGGTCCATCAGAAGGTAGGAATAGCTTCTTGGTGACTTTCTCCCAAAATGAGCTAAGGCGAGGAGTTTGCTTTAACGCTAGATCACTTATACTGAATTTATTCAATTTGGATATCTTCTGATGTTTCTTACGGGTCTCCAAAATCTTATCAGTTCATGAATCTCTGTTTTCAGCCAGTTTGAATCCTTCACCAGGTCATGATGTTTTTTCAGTAACTGTGGTAATGGAATAGCGTGGGCTCTGAGCTAATGTAAATCCAACTTGCCAACATGACTATCCTCGTTTGGTTGATTGTGAATGTTTGATTTTAGTTTGAGAAGGATAGAATGCAGGAACAAGTGGATTTAAACTTCCCTGATTTGTTTGCTAATTCATAGGATAGTTAATACTCATTTGATTAGCATTACTCTTGTCCTACTACTTGCACAGTATTAAAAGTTACAGATGGTAGAGGTGGTGGGGGTTGTGACGAATTTGGAAACCCAGTAGGTACTGATACTGGTACATATTGTACCAGTATGGCATTTTAGGGTTTGAATAGCTTGCAGTAAGGTTATTATCAACAACATTAGAATAATGGTTTGGTCTGGATTTAGTGTTAAATTGGGTGTTTCTCCTCCTGTAAGATTTTGGCCAAAATTGTTGCCACCTGTGTCGCGATGATTTCCCCTGTTATTATAATTAGCGCTTTACCTTTCAGTGGCATTTTTTTTAAAACCCTTAAGTACTGATAGGGGATTTTGATCATTTCCTACATTTTTAACATCTCCTGTGTGTTACATGTAGCTTAGGGCATGCATGTATATGGTATATTAGGTGGTTGAGCAGCTTGGTTGACAGTGGTTGAGTTATTAGTAGCTGGAACCTTATCTGTATGAATGTTAGTATTACTGCTATTTACGGATCTGACTTTAGCATTATTTAATTGTTCTTTGATATTATTTATTAGTGTAGCCACTCTTTTATTTACTGAAGAGATTTGCTGACTAATGTTATTTACATTTTTTCCAGGTTTTCTTCAGTTTTGTGGGCTGCCCTTTCTGTTTTTGCGATTCTTTCCTGCAAATACCTTTTAAAAGATATAAACTGTTGCTCTATATAGCTTAGCAATTCTGAACTATTAAAATTTTCACACTCTGTAAGACGTGTTTCCAAGACAGACAACTGTGTTTCAAAACCTGTTGCTTGTGTTTTGATTTCCTGTGTTAACTGCTGATATGTGGTTTTTAAATTATCTTGTACCATTGTTAAGTTATTACTGACATACTCTATTTTATTTTGCATAGTTTCTTTTACCTAAGTAATTTCGGTTTTTAGGGTTGTTTCAAGGTTGCTCATCTGAGCTTGTAGATGTGTCAAGTTGTAGGATTGGTTGCATGTTTGACTTTAAAGTTCGCGATCTCATTTTGCAATACCACTAATGTGTTTGACAGTTGTCCTACACATGTGCACTGAATCGTTAAACTGTGTTCTACGGCTTGTACCTCAGTTTTTATTTCAGCTAATTCAGATCACATTTCAATCTTAACCTGGGAAAGTTCCTTGCTTATATCAGATTAAGTTTCCTTTCTAGCATGTGAATGTTCCTGACTAATTTTGGTTACATTTTCTCTCGACTCTGACTATATTTCATTATGTAAACTTGCTTGCATTTGCTGCATTAATAAATCTAGCTGATTTAGTGTAATGTTTGCATCACTATATGTACTTTCACAATGTATACTTTCATCTACAGCCCCTCCAGATTTGGAATTTTCCTCTGACACTGTTACGGTAAAAGACGTGTCAGTTTCACCACTACTCTCTGTCGTGCCGCTTGTGGTTCTGCATCTTTTCTCCATGGATGCCACATTGTGTTTTTCCCGACACATGCTTGTCTCATAGGGAACTGTGCAAAAAATAGCCCTCCTCCTCACTCTCCATAATTTAGTTAGTATTTCACAAAGGAAAGGAATTCAAATCCACATAGGAAGATTTTCGCCGAAAATGGTTGCAACCACGTTGGGCGCTAATCGTTATGTAGGCAGAATCGCAACAGATGTGTTGGTTACGCATACAGAACGTTCCTACGGTTTTGTCTCACATAAACTAAAAGTGTGGTTGCCCACAAATGGATAATTAAAGAGAATGGTACAGAGAAAACACTTAAGACTTCCGTAGTATTTACACAAAAAATAAAGCAAGCAAACAGCTGATGCGACGGCCGACACAAGAGGGTTATGAGCAAAGCGAGAACATTGCTGTTCTGAAATTAGATTGCCACGTAATATGAATTATTATAATTATTAGGGTACCATGACTAATTATACACCTTAACAGGATACACAATATCTTAACATCAATTTCTGCTCATCAATAGTGAAAGCTGGGGACAAATCAACATATATGGACACAAGACACACACAAGAAACAAAAAAAAATCATTTTTAATTCAATTTACTGACAGATAAAAGGAAACTAAGAATTAATGTAATGCTGCCCAATTTTAAATTAAATGAGAAATAACTCAGATGTAAGGAAATACTGAAATGGAATAGATTGCTGAATATAACATAAAGATCAATGCCATGCACAGTCTAAATTCACCTTTTCCATCGGCTAACATAGGTATTGCAATATGCGAGAATAAAGACTAAACTAGCGTCTGTTTCATCCTTGCAAACAATATTTATTTTTTGCTCAAACTTAATGTATTTATACAATGTTTCAAATTCTTATCACGTAAACAGATTAATGTCCAGTTTATTGAAAATTTCGGCTGGGAGCTAGCTCAAATGATGTGCACAAATTTACATAACTGGGCTACTAGATGGTAATACATTTTAAAGATGAATAAAGAAGCGCAGCACCAAAATGAAATGAATCCATGTTGCATTACATTTTCTTGAAAGAAAGAAATTTTATATGCTGGGCAGGATGCTGTGGTCTTATGACAACCAAGAATAAAATTACAGTACATCTTGACGTCATTGATGGGCAGCGTCTGGTGTCTTGAAGCACTTCCTTGGGATTTGAATAAATCTTCATCATCCTATTTTACAAGCAGAATGACCTCGTCAAAACCTCAATTATCGTTTTCCAACAAAAGACTAGACTCGTTAAAAAAAAAAAAATTGTATTTGAAAAGATTTCTCTCAAATTCTGTGAATACCTACCTGCGTGTGTGTGTGCTGCCAAAGCACACACACACGCAAACTTAATTTCTTTGGAAATGTTTGGAAGATAATTCTGTTTACATAGATGTTACATTTTTAGCACTATAATATGGAATTAAAATAATAAATATATTTTTCGAAAAAGCTCATTATACATAAACTCAGCTGGAAAACTAATGATAACACAACACAGGAAACTTACTTGGTCACCATTTCGAGATACACTGCTCTTCCTAGCGGCAGGACCTACTTCCAGGACAGTTTTATCCTTGCACTCAATACTAGATAAGTCCACATGCAAGNCACTGCTCTTCCTAGCGGCAGGACCTACTTCCAGGACAGTTTTATCCTTGCACTCAATACTAGATAAGTCCACAAGTATATAGCAGAAAATTCACAACAGTTATTAGGCTTGGAAAGTTACACAACATACCGCCCACCGAGACCGGCTGAGGTCTTACAACACAATAACAACACATGAGGTTCATATACAATTTGTGCACACTATCTTGAAGGTAATTACTCAACAGGAAGACTGTACAACTTGTTAACTGCTCGGCGTAGTTCTCCCTTCTGGGTTCGCACTTCTGTCACCCTGGCAATACCAAAATGCAGCTTAACCACTCTGGCTATGCACCAGCCTAAGGGTGGTACACAATCTTCCCTGACGAGGCAAGTCCTGGTTGCTGTGTCCGCCACTTCCCCCGAGGCTGTAGGTGCTGCAGATACTCTTAATACCACCGTTTCCATACTTGATTGGCTATGGAACATACCATTTTTCTCCGTCAGGTTAAACATTGGTAACCATCATCTTCGAGAGGCTCAGGCATAGCCACCATGAGTCTTACGAGGAAGATCGGAGGGATCGGATGACATGGACGTCAGGGGCCTTGAATTGAGAATAGCCTCAACTTTGGTACAGTGTGTCATTAGTTCTTCCAATGTTAATATTTGATTACCCATCACCCATCGTAAATGGTATTTAACAGATTTCACTGCAGCTTCCCATAATCCTCCTTGGTGAGGGTTGGCTGGAGGAAGAAAATGACAATTGATTGCAATTAATTGGGTGGGACAAGGCAAAATGTTCCAGGAGAGGAGATTTGAGAAGTTGTGTAAAGGCCTGGTGAATTTGTCGTGAAGCACCTATGAAGTTTGTGCCACAATCTGAGTATATGTTTGTATACAGACCTCTTCTGGAGACAAATCAGGTCAGAGTAGCAATGAAACTGTCTCCAGTTGAGTCAGTAACAACTTCAATATACACTGCCTCAGTGGAAAAATAAATGAAAATGCAGAGGTATGTCTTTTGACTGATGCTACGGTGTAATGTGTTAAGTATTATAGACATTGGTCCTGTGTAGTTCACTCCTATGAGCTCAAAAATCCCAGCCGGTGTGACTCTTATAGCAGGCAGATTTCCCATCGGGAGGGTTGTTGACCGGTCGTCGTAGAAAACAACGCATGCACCTGAAAACTCTTGATCTGATCAAGGACAGAGCTGAAAGGATCCATAAATCTTGAGACAACTAGGATTGCAGCAATTGGGGTGCAGCATGCAAATACTTCAAGTAATGGTGGTCTGCAAGAGCTATAACAGCGGCATGGTTTTTAGGTAAGATACTGGGATATCTAGCCAAAAATTTGATGTTTGCACCTAATTCAAATTTCACTTTTTTATGTAAATGCATAACAGCAGCTTGAGCAATAGAAAGAACTGCAGTCTGATTCAAAACAGTTTCATGGATTGCAAAACTCTTCCAACATATAACATCACGAACATCAATTCCATTAATAACCTATTCTTGGTCCAGGACTATTATGCGCACTGCAGAAATAACATATTTCTAACAATCCGCTACCAGGATTACTGGATGTGCCGTGCCGTGACAGGTTATATCTGGCGCGTGACTCATCGTCTGGGTATGTGTATATAAGTGAGAACAAGAGTGTAACATGTCACTTTGCTCCATGTCGCAAGAGAAGACGCATCAGACACACAACAGATTACAGTGGAAGAAACGAATGAGCATTCTTCCAGTCCTGCACCAACGACCAAGAACAGTAATTCAACCAGCAACTGTGATGCAACATGCCATGAAGGCATTACAGAGGGAGAAGATACTATCCAAGGAAGATATTTAGGAATATTGGATGATTTAGTACGGATGTTGCGAAACAGGATGACGTGTTTGTTAAACAATTTACACAATGTCAAGAAAGTTACGTTCTGATGTCTGTATTGTCTAGATTAGTAATCCTGGTAGTGGATTGTTAGAAATGTGTTTTTTACATTGTGCGCCTAATAGTCCTGGACCAAGAATAGGTTATATGAATGAAATTGCTGTATGGTTTTTAGGTAAGATAATAGGATATCTAGCCAAAAATTTGATGTTTGCATTTGATAAACATTTGCCCACCCTGACGACACCGTGGGGATCCAAGAAGGGTGCCAAACTCGGCATTCGAGGGGAGCAAGGCTTTTCTTCCTTAATCTGTTTCAACTCTTCGTGGAAAGAAACATGTTGTATTCATTTACACACTATGGTTGTAGCTTGGTTCAGTTCTGCCAAGGACAGTGATGCATAATGACTAGTTTGCTTTTGGCTGTTTGTAATGAAACGCCTAACGTATTCCATGATTCGAACAAGTTTGAGTCTCTCACAACACGTTAAGTTCATCAGGAGGTGCATGTGTAGCCACTAACACTAACTGAGGTGACTTCAGCTCAGACACATCTTCACAGTGGATACAGGCCGTTGGTCAGGAGGGTCCACAAGTCAATTAGGGCCATGCCACCACAGATTAGGAGAGAAAAATTCACGTGGAAACATGCTACGAGTTGCATAGTCCGACGAGTGGTCTTTCGAGATCACATGTTTCCAGGACTGGGGAGGGACCCACTCCTGGATTTGGGCAACACGGTTTGCCACAAATGTTTTCAGTAGGTAAGGCAGTGTCTTGATCCAGGTCAGGACACTGGAATCAGTCCAGGTATGAATGGCAGTTATATTGTGGTGTTGGAGCAGAAATGTGTAGCAATGATGGATCAACTTATCCAACAAGTGGTCTCCACATAGTTCCAGATGGGGTATTGACACTTTTTTTTTTGGGTGCCATCTTTGATTTTACCATTATGAGATGTACACTCACATTCATTTTTAGTATCCACTACCCTCAAGTACACAACAGCTGCATATGCATGTTCAGAGGCATCGGAGAAGCTATGTATTTCTACGCTTACTACATCTGAACACACAAAGAGAGGTAGACTACGCATCTCTAGTTCTGCCAAACCTTAAATAAATTGACTCCATTCCTCCTTAGCTGGTGATTGTAACATGTCATCTCATTCTAATCTCCGAGTCCTTAGCCACCGCAACAAGATTTTGGTCCACATTATTATCGGAGACAAATCAACCTATGGGGTCATATATCCAAGCAGTTTGGGAGAGAACAAAGTGTTTGGTTGGGACTCCAGTATTGATGCTTAAGTGATAAGATAATGTATCTTCTACAGACCCAAAACATTCACAATGGGCCTTGAGGAAAAGTGAGAACCCTTGGACACTCACAATGAGGCTCAGGTATGTCATCCAGAATTTGAGACTGGTTACACTATTTTCATCTTAGGATGAGACAGAAGCATCTTTTAAAGGAAGTGAAACCTTTGCTCTGCACATAACGAGAATCCCCATGAGAGTAGGCTTAATGTTTAAATGAAAGGCAAACCTATCGACCAGAAGGTTCTCGAGTGTATCTAGAAAGAGAGTTTCGCATAACTCAACATTTGGTTCCTTAGCTATAACCTATGGAGGTTCTTCCACTTCACAAAACTGCTTGAGCATTAAGTCCAAAGATTCCTCCATACCTACCCACAAACAGGGAAACAAGACCCTTATCAGGTTCGCCACAAGATTCGGGCTACTCTCCCAATAACATCCAACCAAGTTTGGATTTGAGCACTACGGGCATGTGACTACCTATCTCCAGACGACCACTCATACACACCTGGGCATAGATGTCAGCACCCAGAAAGATATCAATGTGAGCAGGTTTGTCGAAATGAGGATCTGGTAGTGGAAGCGAGCCTAGTTTGGTGCGGACACATGGATCAACAGCTGCCTTTTGCAATTTTCTGACAATTTTTGACACTACAAACAGGGTGTGTGTGAATGTACACTGGGTGTCCACTGAGGATTGAATCTTACAATCAATTGCTCCTTTAAAATTGAAAGTATCATGTGATAGGTCAAAAACCCTCTTATTAACTTTCTATAAAGGTAAAAAAAAGTAGATTTGCTTTGACTTCAGTGATGAATGAGATCTGAGCTGCACTATCTAAAAGAGAACACATTTCATGGGTTTGGTTGTTAGTTCTATACACAGTGACAAGAGCTGTAGACAGTACAGATGTACAGTCACAAGCTGAAATGCCTATAAATTGTTAACCCTGTGAATCATGATTAGTACCTTCATCACCTGGTTCTGGCAATACATGACGGTTATAGGCATCGTGAAGAAAGGTGTGATGTCTTTGTTTACATTTAAAACATGTATGCGTAGATGAACAAGAAGTTACGAAATGAGAAGATCCAAGGCAGTTGAAACAGAGTTTCTTCGACTGGACTAAGAGTTGTCTCCCCTAGGGTAAGGTATTTATGAAAAGTGTTGGCACACTGCACAGGGTTTAGGTGAGCATGTCCCACTGTTGGCCATGAACACAGATTTGGTTTGTTGGATTTTAAGGTGAGACTTTAAGAGAAGTGGTTCGGTGTTGCCCATGGCTCCCACCAGACTTGGTTCCTACCTCATTTGCACAGTCCAAGCAAGCAACCCAAGTCTGACTTCTGAAACCTTGGGCATAGTGTCTGTGTTTCCAGAATGGGAATTTTCAAGTTTTTTTCCAAAGTTCCACAACAAGTTTCCTCATTAAAATTATAACGAGGACTGGATTGTTTTCAGTAATGTCACAACCTAACCCTTCCAGGGCACGTGCATTCTCATTGAACATATTTACAAAATGCCTGACATGGTTGTGGTTGGATATGTTAAGTGTCTGAAGATCAATAATTTGATTTATGTATAATGAAGTGAGTTTCCTAAGATTCTGGTATTGTGATGTCAAAATGTCCCAGGCAACTTAATAGTTCTCAGCAGTGATTGGAAGATTTTTCACCAGTTGCAATACTTATCCCTTTAAACAGCCCATCAAGTACTGGAACTTCTCTGTCGGCCAGGGATGGATTTTCGTGAATTGTTTTCTGATATAATTGGGAAAAGGTTGGCCATTCCTCCCATTGACAAGCAAAGCATGACAAGATAAATTTTCGGGATCCTCACACTTGTGGAGGGGGCAGCAACATTAGTAGCAGACTGATTTACAACAAACATTATGAGATATGAGGTCACAAGGCATCTCGTGTCGGCAAGTGCAGTAGAAAATTTGTCATGTTTGAATACTAACCCTGTTTCATCAAATTCACAGGGTACTGGATCCAACATAAGTATTTCATCACATAACGTATTTACAATCCCCTCAACCATGCTAAGTTGAGCGCCAAATGCATTTACTTCATTAACAACTTGTAAGGTGATTTCAGTCGCTTTGACTACAGTCTGTTCACGACTGGAAGAAACTTTTGAAAATCAACCTTTGAAAAAACACCCTAGCTGTTAGCGACATGCATATAACATTACAAACAGCGGCGAGCGCAGATACAGTTATGCCGTTAGGTTGCCAGCACAAAGAGAGGAAATAGTTCCAAAGTTTTAACGTAATTGTTAATTTATTGTTTACAAATGGGTGTCGAAAAGACTTTTATCTTATTATGCCAATTATTAATGACGTGATTCTAACGTATTTGGATTTCAACGTTTCTTGCATAGTCACATGACCATGCTCAAGGTGAAAGTAACGCGGCCATTTGTTTACTAATCTTCGTAGTCCTTGTGTTGTTGACACACGTGCCAGAGAATTAGTGCGATTATCTTGTTTAACCTGTAATAATTCATTTATTTGTCTTGTTTTACTAATATCCACTCTTTATTATTGGGTTTTTAATAACGTATTATTTTAATTTGTGCTCACTTTCTCGTACTAATTCCTTTTGTTTTTGTGTGTTTCGTGCACGTGTCTTTCCTTTGCCACTCTATCCTAATGTTGCAGTATTTGCACATAAGAATTGTTTTCACATTGTTGAAGACGTAGAATCCTTCACTTGCAAACTCTGCTGTCCTGTCGAAAACCANTTTGTGTGTTTCGTGCACGTGTCTTTCCTTTGCCACTCTATCCTAATGTTGCAGTATTTGCACATAAGAATTGTTTTAACATTGTTGAAGACGTAGAGTCCTTCACTCGCAAACTCTGCTGTCCTGTCGAAAACCGTCACAACCATTTTTAAATAACATTTTACAATTGCGCGAAACATCCGACTCAACCACCACACCATTTTAACGTCTGTAGCAATTTCGATCAATACTGATGATCTTGCCTTTGATGTACGGGAATTTATCGAAAGTCACTAACAATCGATTGTAAATAGACAACTATCAATTCATCAAAATACTCACATTTTGGGTTTATAGAATGAAATGTTTTTCGCTGGCATCGCATATTCTTTTGTGTGAAATTCTCAAAATTAAAAACTTTACGCTTGTGGAATATCCATTAATAATATATACATGATTTTTATAATGGGTACGTGCATGTACGAACACATCTACACACACACAGTGGAATGTAAACATTGCATGTAAACATTGCCATGTGACTGCCACATGGCAGTGGCAGTCACATGGCAATGTTTGTTTACCTTTGGCGGAAGGATACGAAAAGGGCTTGAAAGTAAATCTTTAGCAGGGCTTCAAGAAAGTCTCTTCCAGTCGTGAACCGACTATAGAGCCGGAACTCTCTCGGCTATGTGCCTTAACTTCGCTTCCTAAAGCTTGAATTTAATGAGAAATGCCTTGAAGTCCATCGCAAAGCCCATTGCAAATATGAAAAAAAAAAAATGTATTAAAGAATATCAAAAACTGGAAATAACAACTGCACTCAGGCGAATATTAGGGTATGTAACCCAACTAGTATCTTTACCAATGAAGGTATATAAACAAATTCACACATCAGTATATAAACACAGCTGAAGACAAAGAGGTGAGACAACAAACCTTAAAAACAGTTGTAATGATGTAATATTATTAATTGTCAAGGTTCTAGCCACGGTTCATTTTCTTTCGTTTAGCGGGGCTTTGTAAAATATTATCGGGATTTTAAATTAAAGCCGGGGGATTTTGTTTTTCATGGAGGTTTGTTTATCGGGCATACGTTTGCCATTTCACGAAATCTTAGTTTTTGCTACTCATCATCATTCGTAGATAGAAGCTTTTCTGACTGCGTCGACAGTTTTTTGTTCCGGAAGCTTTGGATTATCTTTTACCAACTATGCAGTTCGGAGGGCTACGTAGTTCGATATGGCGTGGCAATGCACACCATGCCCTTATTTGTTCATGGTGGGTGGCACCCTGAGGTAAAGAGTGGAGGTAGCCACGAGAGACAAAAACCCTGGACGAATACCGCCTGCTAGCAATGTAAGACCAACAGTGAAGGAAGACGCATCGGGCGTGATGAATATCGCCCACACTGGCAAGCACCCGCAGCCGCTATATCTTTAAATTTCTTTTTTTTTTTGGCATAAACTTTATACTTACTTCTCCTAAATCATTTCCGCCGGTGTGGGAGGTTGATAGGGTGCCAGGAGGGAACTGACGTCCCTCCTGCCTTCGTAACTTCTTCTTGCGACGCAAGTTTTCAAGATGTGAATAATCAATTAACAACTGTGGCGCTGCTCTTTGCTTGTTTTGTCAGTGAAACCTGTTCGTACTCTGCATATCTGAGTGTATGTGAACTATTTCATGTGATTGATAAATAAAAGTACAGAGCAAATTAAACCGGAACTTGACTTTATTTTCATTGGCGCCTTTTTAGTGTTTCATGTTGCTACCAACTAAGCTAACCTAGTTGTAACTTACATTCATCAATCCTTGACGTGGAATGTTACACAGTTACTCATCACAAAGAGACTAGGACAAAAAACCACGTAGTAAGGTGATCAAAATGAAAAGAGATGAAAATTGTTGAATAGACATTTGACTGCATAAAAATAACTTCAAAATTTTTATTCCTTGCGAGGATGTTTTTGTGGTGAATGGATTTAGATGGCGGCTGCAGTAGTTTCTTCTGCACGTGGCAACATCTCCTTATACGTAAAACATGTATACAAGCAAGACACACACACACATAATCGCTAGTCTTGAGTTCCCCACAGAAAATGTATCTGACCCCTGGAGGACAAATAGCGAGAACACGACACTGGAAACTTACTTGGTCGCCATCTCGAGATCCATTTCTCTTCCTAGTGGCAGGATCTACTTTCAGAAAAGTTGTATCCTTGTACTCAATACTAGATAGGTTCACATACAAGCTCGAATATATAGCACAAAATCTCAACAGTTATTAGGCTTGGAAAGTTACACAACCAATATCTTGAGGTAATTGCAAATACATTGAAAATAAATAAGATGAATTAACAAAAGGTGAAGAATTTACAATGTTAAATAACCTAGGAGGGGAATCAAAATAAACAAATGCCTGGTTTACCAAATAAATACAAATCATATAAATAAATATTGACATAAATATGTAAATAAACACACATCTGGAATGTACTCATTACATACTTGTTCTGGCAAACATCTGGTTAACCACTTTCAAGTTGAATACAGAATTGTTCAACACAGGCTGCATTTTATAAACAGTGCAAGGAATCCTTGGAACTTAATAGAGTGGTGAAATTAGGATGTTTAATATAAATAATTGATAAAGTTTTGAAGTTTGGCACATATACTTGTGAAGGCAATCTGAAAAACATACATATCAATAGTCTTCAAGCTTTGTTTTCATTCTCCACCATGTTGGAAAATTGCTGCTTAAGTGTGTAGTTCAGCACAATTTTAATAAATAGCAACCAAACAGCTAATGAGAATGCAAAATTTCTCAGGACTAAAATTGAAAATATTAAAATTTTGTACTGAAATGAATATGAGCATTTTTCTCAATATTGCAATGTTTTTGATATTCATGATTTAACTTGGAGAGTAAACACCACAAGGTCACACAAATTGTGTGCATACCCAAATTTGTGTATCACAAAATAACTATCACGTTGCTGAGTGATGTTATTCAGGTAATTATCAAGTTTAAAGGCTTTTCTGGAAAAAACAAAAAAAATTCAAAATTATGATATATTTCTACTCTACTAATCACGTAGAACACGAATATACTTGGGGCGTAGCTTTAAAATAAGTACAACATATTTTAAAAAATTGAACAAAATTGCGAAATGAGCAGTATAGCCAGTTTGTTTACGTTTCTGAACGAAACGTCCTAGACCTACAAAAGTTGCATTAATGGGTTCTGCACAGCTTACCTTGTTCATATTCAAGAGGGCGTAATGTTAAAATTAGTAGAACATATTTAAAAAACTTGCAAAATATGTTTGTTTACATCTATTAACGTCAGAGGAATTATACCAGCCCCTACCTAGGTGAGTCAATTTACATTCTTTTGGTGTGTTTTACGGTTCCTTTAAATCCCTACAATCCTACATTCGTAGTTTAGTGTAAAACCCAAACATCCTAGGTTAGTGTATAACTCTACTATCCTAGGTTAGTGTGAAACATTACAATCCTAGGTTAGAGTAAAATCCAAAAATCTTAGGTTAGTGTAAAACCCAACAATCCTAGGTTAGTTTAAAACTGTTAAAAAGTGATTCACCCATCGAGGGGTTAGGTTCTGTTAGGTGGGCACATATTACGAAATTATTCGGACGTTAATGTCCCTAGTATATTCGTGTTCTGCATCATTAGTAAGTGGAAATATACCATTTTCTGTGAATTATTATTATTTTTACAGAAAAGCCTCTAAACTAATAATTACCGTTATTCATTAGTCTTTTATTCTCATATGTAACCCATTATAATAATAAAAGTATAGGCAAGTCATATCATTGCCATGAAATTTTTAAGGTCAGGCGATCTGATTCGCTCCTCCCACTAGCTGGTGCCGGTAGCCTATCATGGCTGTGCACTGTGGCCTAGTTCACGCAGTGTTACAGTGGCCATGACAAGTCGAGCAACATGTATCTAAGATGCGCTCATGAAATTGTGTAATAATTAATTAAAATTAGCTGACTATTTGCAAGAGGCTTATTTTGCTGAAAAAGTATGTGAAAATTCCAAGTTTGTATATCTATCCGTTCATGTGTTACAATTGTTGGAGTGTGCATGACAGTTGACATAAACTCACGACTATTTTCAGAATAGAGGATATTCTTTGTTCTTCTCTTTACAGGGAACCATATTTCTTAGATATATCTAAATGTGCCTACCTTGCTTTGAAAGCAGGCGATAATGAAGTCTGAATTGAGCCTAGTCGACACAAGATAATATGTAGCACAGCTGCTGCCTTAATCCACCCAGTTTTGGGTGTCCGCTCTGTTCTGTAGCTTCAGTTCTCTGACAGGCTTTAATAAACATTTTTGATTGTTTTTCAGTTGCTTGTGTAAAGTTTTCGCTGAAATTATGGCGCTAAGTAATCCTTGTGCTATCACCGGTAGTAGCAAAAAGGAAGTGGTTCACAAACAATGTTGATCTATCTATAATCATTAGTGTGCTTTGATTTTTTAACTGAATAAACTAAGAATTTAGTGAATGTAAAAATTTAAAATAATTAACAGTTTGACAGCGAGGGCGTGTGATGTCGGTGAATGTACAGTGCAATGTATGTGTGTTGCATCTACGTCAAAGGCAATATTTGTGTCACAAAAAAAGTCAGGAAACAAGTTACGGTTTTTGACTACCAAAGAATACCTTCGGAAATTGTTAGAATTTTATGATAAGGAAAAAATTCAGACTACAAAAATTGCCACAACTGTGTGCGACTGTTTCAACCATTTCCATAGCAAAATTGTTGAATTTTTTTTATTTTAAGAAATTTAATGGCTGGAAGAAGTTTGTAATGGAAAGGAATGACATTTTATGCGTGGACACGGAGGAGCTTGTGCTGCCATTATTAGCTATATCAACAAAGTTGAATTATTTTTCTATGTTACACGCATCTGTAAGTAAATAACAGTTATTACATTTATTTTTAATAGCTATTGCTAGTCTGTAAATGTGTCGGATAATTTTTCTACAAACTTGAAATATTAGGTGTTCGTCTGCCGAAAGAGTTTTCTAATAAATATAAATTTCCAAATATATAATGTTAATGGTTTATTGCTTTCTCTTCCTGCTATATTAAAATGTTTTTTTACGCATAGAATTATAATGATATTACTAAAATTCAGATTTCACGACACACATACTATGACTCAACGGACACGTGATGTGGCAACAGGGCTTGGTAATGCTTGCGGATAGGCTGAAATTGAGTTGCCAATAAGTTCTGTGCCTGATATAGTGATGCAAATGTTTCACTTGGTTTTGAATTACATATTTTTGTATGACATTCAGAATACACTTGTGAGCAGTTGACACCTGTTATGTAAACAAAATGGTGCTATGGTTGCCCTGTTGAATGGAATAGTGCTCAGACATGCATGGCTGGGATGTTGTCAAACTGTATACTGATCATCTGAGTTAACACTTGAACACAGAATGGTGAAGAAACTAGATCTCAACACATTTTATCATGGCCACATCATTGGGGCCAGATGTATAGGGCACTCCATCTCTGAAGTCGTGCAGGCACGGGGGTTTTCATGGCCCACTATATCGCGAGTGTATAGTGAGTTCATATATTCAGGTAAAACCACAACTGCCACAGTGTACAATGTATCAATGACAGGGGTCGCCATCGGCTAGTTTGGTTGGTAACAGCGTATAGACAGGCTACATTGCAGCAGATCACTCACCAATTAAATGCTGACAATGACGACCTGTTAGCAGTCATGCCATCCAGAACCATCTCCTCACTATTGGTACAGAACCTATCACATCACCCCACTGGGATACCTGTGCTTACTGCACGTCATAAGGCTCAACTATCTTGTGCATAGAAACAGAGCCATTAGACCCTCTATGCATGGGAAAAGGTTGCCTTGATGGCTGAGTAGAAGTATATGGCACATGCCGTTGGTAGGGTACGAATGTGTTGCCATGCACGTGAAGTGATGAATCCCTTATGCGAGCTGGGTACAGTTAAGCCTGGTTGTTGTATCCTCATATGGGGACTGATTACATGGAATGAAATGGGTCCCTGGTACACTTCTTCAGCTGAAAATTCAGGAACTTGTACCGCCCACTTCGATGGATGAACAAGTTAACAACTTTTAACAACTATGAACATCAACAAAACTTGAAGTAAATTAAACTTAAGAAAAGACAATCTCGTGACAAATGCACAAAAACTAACATTGCCAAAATGTCTGAAATACTGACAAACAGTTATATTCTCTTGCAAAAAATTAAAAGAAAATTGAGTCTTCCCCAAAAATCAGTATTACTGCACCAATACATTTCCCCCCTCCCTCCTTATCATGTTTGGGATAGATCTTGAAGAAAACTATCCCAAATCGAAACCTACTTTAGATGCGACTATACTGTGGATTACTGTGGCTCTGTTATTTACAAACAAATTAAGTTTACAAGTTGGTAAATAAAGACTGTATCACATTAAAGTGCTTAATATTACTTGCTATAGAAGAGCGATTCATCAATAGATATCTGCTGGGATGCTGCAATCAAATTATAAATACCACATTTCCATCTTGTTAATGACCAATTACAATGCACTAATGGCAACAAAATTTTAAATTGTGTAGTAGCAATTCCAGTTAATTATGTATGCAGTGTAAGCTTTAGTTGAGTCAACAATAAAGGTTTTAAAGGATAGTTCTGTAACATAAGTATACTGCTCATTCTGGTTTTTTGCTGGGATCAGCACATAACATCTGCAAAGGGGATCCAGGTCTGCCTAAACTACAAAAAGCCATTGACTTTCTCATCAGGCCAGTGCTAACAATAGGGGCCTCAGACCTGTCCCCATTAAAACGTATACTCTTTTTTCTGTCATCCAAGGACACCATCATAACTGGAGCAATTTTTTTACAATTCTTTACCTATATTATTGAAGCCCAACATGCTATAACATCTCAATCTACTTGTATCTACACAAAACTTGTTTTAATTTCTCGTAATAAGTGTGTAATCATTAATAGGAATTATTGTACAGTGTAACATCAAGTAACCTTCAATAAATTTCCATGATATTTATTGTAATTTCTAATTTGTGAACAATAAAAAAAAAACTTATCAATACACACTACCCACATGTAACATTTCTTGTTCAATACCCTGCTGTAAGTACAAGAATTCAATACAAACTTCATACAATGTTACAAATACTTATCTTTTAGATACCAAAATTGTGCAGTAAATTAAAGAAAAATACAATTGCAAAATTACATTTTATCTAAGACTATTCCATTGCTATGAAACAATAAGCCTGAGTAACATCACCTACAAACCAATATAATACCTTTAATCATGTTCATATTGTAAACAATATTAAGTTTTTATACTGTCAACTTTTTACAGCTTGTATCATTTGCAAAATCACATTGTGTTAACTATAAACATTCACCTTAAAGGTGGTTCACCGTAAGTTGAGCACTTTTGAAAGCCCTGCTTATTTTCTACTTTCAGCCCGTTGTGTATCCCTCTGCCGTATATCGATGTAAACATTGTCATTCGGTGTTTGTTTGATCAACTGTTCAGTAGTCCACTGTATTTATTTACACACTAACTAACACGTGAATATATATTGTAGTGTACATTGTAAATACACACACTTTAATTCCAGTAAATAATACCTCTTTTTGAATACTAATGATGTGGTTCTCACTATTTAGAAATAAATGGTCTAGTCTTTAGAAACTATTTTTCTTTATCCTGGCTTGAGAGTCTCAGAATGTTGAACACTTGGGTTATTTCCCCTCATATCAGGGCCGTGCTATTTAGGACATTTCTCGTTAAATATGTGCAAGGTTCAAATTTTCACACGTCGTAAAGTATCATTGGAATGAAAATCTCCGAGATAATACTGAATATTTAGTCCATCCCATACAGCAAAAAATGTATGTGAAATTGTTTTTAAATAACATGCGCTGGCAGAACTATGAAAAACAGTAGACTTAAATGCTTTTAAATCAAATGTTATTTCATTTAAGTAGAATATTACAAAATAGTATTCTCCCGCTGTATACACTGTCTGCAGACTATCAAAATTCCTATTGATAACGTGGGATTTAAGGCACAAATAACTCTGAAATTATTAATTCTATGCACTTACTTGGCTCCATGTGATGATTCATCATATGAGGCTTAAAATTATTTAAGGCAGCCATATAACTCTGAACTCATCTTAGCTTAGTATGGCCAAGGATCCAGATTTCCTTGTGGTCATCTCTTGAGCACTTGCTGAAGCATTTTCCACTTCAACTGACACTGGTCCTCTACCACAAATCTTTGATGGATCTTGCGGTGATCTCACCTCTGAGCCAGTTAATCTGTTCCCCAGGTGTTACTTGGAACAAGAAGACCTAATCACTTCAAGGACTTTGTCTCTCAATAGGCTTGAGAGAATGTACTGGGGTCATTCCATGTGAAATCAACCAATTTTACAACAAAAAAAATTTTGCCACCTCATTTTTGATTTTGATGAAATTTGGTAGGTTATATTCACCAATCTTCTAGACTCCAAAACAATTTTTATTATACAGGATGAGCATAAAAGAATACCCCAACTTTGAAGGTCTATAATATCAAAACCAAACAACCTATAGCCTTGATTGACCAATCAAATGAACTGTGAAGTTTGTTTACCATACATTCATAAATGTTCAATGTGACCACCAAGAGCGGTCCGAACGACATCTACGTGATAATCAAACTCGTCCCATGCTCTTGTCAGCATGTCCGGTGTAACGGTTTGGATGGCGTTCGTATCTCTCTGTTTGATGTGGTAAGGGGGTAGCGAGCTCGCATTCGACACGTCAACGTGAAGGGGACGGTCTAAAGTTTCCTTCATGTGCAGAGAGGTGACACTGGGAGCATCTGTCATCTCACTATGAGCGTGTGTTGTCTCACTATGAGCGTGTGTTGTGTGTTAGTTCGCATCACGATGGCGACGGAACAACAGAAGTCGTAAGGTGAACAGGCACAACATGCGGATATGGGGTCAGGAGCCTCCACATGAAACCACAGAACACGAGCGCGTTTCCCCCAAAGTGAACGTGTTTTGCGCTGTACCCAAAGATACTGTTTTCGGTCCTTTCTTTTTTCACGAGCCCACTGTTACTGGAATCCCTTATTTGAACATGTGTACAGAGTGATTGTTTCCTCAGTTAGAAGAGGTGGCGGGGACTTCATTTTCCAGCAGGATAGTGCGCCACCCCATTGGCACCTAGCTGTTCGTGGATACCTAAACAAGACGTTGCCACAATGCTGGATTGGTCGAGGAGCAGCTGGTGACCAGGCTCTTCATCACTGGCCCTCAAGAAGCCCGGATCTTACCCCATGGGTTTTTTTTTCTACGGGGGTACATAAAGGATTGAGATTTTCGTCCACCATTGCTGGCTAACATTGACGACCTCAGAACGGGAATTACGGACGCCATCCAAACTAACACCGGACATGCTGACAAGAATGTGGAGCGAGTTTGATTATCGAATAGATGTCGTTCGGGCCGCTCGTGGTGGTCACGTTGAACATTTATGAATGTATGGTAAACAAACTTCACGGTTCCACGGTTCATTTGATTGGTCAATCAAGGTTGTACGTGGTTTGGTTTTGATATTATAGACCTTCAAAGTTGGGGTATTCTTTTATACTCTCCCTGTATTTTTTAAAAATTTACTTCCTTTTATAGTCCACTGTTTGCAGCATCAACATACAAAAAATGGAATTTCAGTGTTATTTTCTATAATCTGTTGAAAGTTTTATGAATTAGGAAAGAAGTCAGTCAGCAAGGGCTCATTTGAAAGCTTAAGGAATGTATTTTTTTTTGTTTATCCAAAGTTAGGTAGTTAATGCTAAGCAGAGATTTTTGGGCTTACATTTTATTTTACTAAGTTTTTTTTAGACTTAAAAACACAATAAAGGATTCAAAATCACCGGCCAGTATTTTTCCCTGTTAGACTTGTGTAAGAGTAGTTTGTACAGAAAAAAAATTGAGCTGTTACTGATAATTCTTCAACCTAAAAAAATTGCATGAATTTTGAAAATAGCCATTTTCATAGTTCAGAATAAATATTATGTATAGTCGGTTCACGACTGGAAGAAACTTTTGAAAATCAACCTTTGAAAAAACACCCTAGCCGTTAGCTACATGCATATAACATTACAAACAGCGGCGAGCGCGGATACAGTTATGCCGTTAGGTTGCCAGCACAAAGAGAGGAAATAGTTCTAAAGTTTTAATGTAATTGTTAATTTATCACTTACAAATGGATTTCGAAAAGACTTGTATCTTATTATGCCAATTATTAATGACGTGATGCTAACGTACTTTGATTTCAATGTTTCTTGCATACTCACAAGATCACGCTCAAGGTGAAAGTAGAGCGGCCATTTGTTTACAAACCTTCGTTCCGTGTGTTGTTGGCGAGATGTGGTCGACACACGTGCCAGAGAAATGGTGCGATTATCTTGTTTAACCAATAATAATTCATTTACTGGTTTATTTTTTTTTTTACTAATATCCTCTCTTTATTATTTCTCGTTGTGCCGATTTCTTTCGTTTCTGATACCTGTATAAGAGATTACTCGTAGTGCGTTCTCACGTGTTTAATATTTTTTAAATTTATTTCAGGTTTGCTTAAAATTTTATTTATTGTATTTTACGTTATATGTTGCGGTAGTTTTTGTGTGCAGTCATGAGTTCTAGCAAGGTGAATAAAAGATAAGTCACCAACGCCAACAGGACATCATTAACCTCACCGAATCGTTGTATTCCCTAATTAGGCGAGGGGAAATGAAACCCTGCAACGTCGCGGAAAGAGCGGCAGAAATGTTGAAACGCTTCAGATCCACAGTTCTAAGGTATGTTAAAATATATGTAGTATTAACCATTGCGTTTGCAAGTTGTGTGTGCTAAGGTCAATTATGTTGGCCTACGAAATGTGTTTACAAGAACATAAAGAAAATTTGTTAATAACTTGATAACATCGTCGAACGTTGTCTACGTGTCTTTTTAACGTTTTATTTGGGTAATTATTAAGTTTAGGGGGCTTTTCTGTAAAAAAAATAACAATAATTTCACGGAAAATGGTATATTTCCACTCCACTAATGATGCAGAACACGAATATACGACGGGCATTAACGTCCGACTAATTTCGTAACATGTGCCCACCTAACCTAACAGAACCTATCCCCACGATGGGTGAATCACTATTTTACATTTTTAAACTAACCTAGGATTGTTGGGTTTTACACTAACCTAGGATTGTAGGGTTATATAGACTCAAATGTGAGTGTATGAATCACCTAACCAAAAGGTGGTATTACAATGTGTAATTAAAAATAAAAACTACTTTGTGTTGGAATTTGTGTACCCCTGCGAGGGATTCTTCATAAACAACCCAATATATACAGTGGAAATTTATTATAAAGACAACTGACAATGGTAAGGAAAATTGCCTCTATAGTGAGTTTGTTATAGTCAATTAATTTTATATAGGTTATGGAGAGATGGTGCATTTTAAGATTCTGAAGAAGGAGCTTGTTTTGTATTTATAAGTTACATTGCGGCATTAATTGCCATTGTTATACGTCACTAAATAGATTACAGTCGATATAACTGGAACTTCCCCTACTATTAAACATATCTGTATCACTTCACTAAACATGAGAGGACATCGTAATCGATGAAATCGCAGTCATAATCTTTTAAGAAAACAATTGTGTATTAATGCATTTCCCCAACACCACTGTTCTACAGCCATTGTCTTTTAGTTATTGTAAATTATCAGTGTCATATTTTTCACTTTCAGTGCTACATAGCCAACCTAATTTGCATAATTTAAAAAGGACCATAATTCAGTTACTGGGTCAACTACAGTTACTGATACCAAAAACATACAAGGGTTTGTTTACAAATGATGTGTGACAATGTGATATGCTCTGCCGTGTGTTAGTTTAGGTTAGTTTAATAGGTGGCAGGTATTGGTTACTATATAACCCTACAATCCTAGGTTAGTTAAAAAATGTAAAATAGTGATTCACTCATCGTGGGGTTAGGTTCTGTTAGGTTAGGTGGGCACATATTACGAAATTAGTCGGACGTTAATGCCCCTCGTATATTCGTGTTCTGCATCATTAGCAGAGTGGAAATATAAGATTTTCAATGAATTATTTTTATTTTTACAGGAAACCCTATAAACTTAATAATTACCAAAATAAAACGTTAAAAATACACGTAGACAACGTTCGACGATGTTATCAAGTTATTAACAAATTTTCTTTATGTTCTTGTAAACACATTTCGTGGGCCAACGTAATTGATCTTAACACACACAACTTGCAAACGCAATGGTTAATACTACAGATATTTTAACATACCTTAGCACTGTAGATTTGGAGAGTTTCAACATTTCTGCCACTCTTTCCGCGACGTTGCAGGGTTTCATTTCCCCTCAGCTAATTAGTGAATACAACGATTCGGTGAGGTTAATGATGTCCTGTTGGCGTTGGTGACTTCTCTTTTATTCACCTTGCTAGAACTCATGACTGCACACAAAAACTACCGCAACATACAACGTAAAATACAGTAAATAAAATTTTAAGCAAACCTGAAATAAATTTGAAAAATATTAAACACGTTAGAACGCACTATGAGTAATCTCTTATACAGATTTCAAAAGCAAAAGGAATCTGTACGAGAAGGTTAGCACAAATTAAAGTCATACGTTATGAAAATTCAAATAATAAAGAGCTGATATTAGTATTAAAAAAACCGAAAAATGAAATATTAGGTTAAACAAGAATCGCACAAATTCTCTACAGCACGGCCATCCGGGGGGCTTATGAGAGATTGGCGTTGTCATGTTAATGTTGTTGGATGGACTCCTTGAATGTTGACACATTTCATTGCAAAGTATTGTGTCTATAATATGTAATCAAAGTGAAAGTTTTTCTCCCCCGCCCAATCCCCCAGTCAAAATCAAACCTATACACATACAGAGAGAGAGAGAGAGAGAGAGAGAGATAGAGAGAGACAGATAGAAAGAGATAGAGAGAGAGAGAGAGATACAGACTCAGGCACGCACACGAAACATCTAATTTTTAATACTCACATTTTGGGTTTATATAATGAAATGTTTTTCGCTTGCATCACATATTCTTTTGTGTGAAATTCTCAAGATTAAAAACTTTACGCTTGTGGAATATCCATTAATAATATATACATTACTTTTATGATGGGTACGTGCATGTACGAACACATGTACACACACACAGTGGAATGTAAACATTGCATGTAAACATTGCCATGTGACTGCCACATGGCAATGTTTGTTTACCCTTTGGCAGAAGGATACGAAATGGGCTTGAAAGTAGATCTTTAGCAGGGCTTCAAGAAAGTCTCTTCCAGTCATGAACTGAATATAGATAGGTTATAAAAATTTGAAATTGCTATTATACCAAGTCCTTAAATTGTTGACGTGCTTGTGCCATAACCAGTCTGGCACATCCATTATGAGACATGCACGTTATTACAAGAAGAGATATCATTCAAGACCTGTTTTTCGTAACATTGGTAGTTTTAATACTGATGTTGCTAAAGATGATAATGTGCTTAAGCAAGTTACTCAAGCGCAAGAAAGTTATGTTCGTATTTCCTTGCTGTACAGATTCGCTCTACAGTCTATGACAGCTTATCCTGGAAGTTGTATTTTGGAAGTTTGTTTCTATCGTCATCCTCATAACAGTCCTGTTGCTTATGTTAACTACATGGGAGACAAGCAGCGAAATTGTCGGACATGGTGGCATACAGACATTGGATGTTCCCCTGAAGAAGATCATGTCACAGCTGGCGCAACTGACCCTTTAAATCTGCCGTGGTTCCCGCTGGCCAAAGTTGCCATCCAAACGTTCTTGATGAGCAAGAGGTCTAGGGACCTTGCTGGCCAAGTAAGTGTGTTGACACATCACAAGGGAGGAGGCAGTGGTGTGGTGGTCAGATTGCTCGCATTTCACGTAGGCAAACCAAGTTCAATTCCTGGCAGGGTCACTCCTTGATTTTCGCAAGTGGGAATTGTGCCGGACAATGCCACTTGTTGGAGAGTTTTCTTGATGATCCTGTTGCTGCTCCATACTCGCCTCACTTCACCCTCATCTGCCCATACTCGCCTCACTTCACCCTCATCTGCCCATACTCGCCTCACTTCACCCTCATCTGCTCTCAAGACCTCGATGTTAGAGCCGCCCAAATCTCTTCACTTCACTTCACTCCACTTAACATTAAGGCAGACCAGAGATACCTGTACTGTTCGAGGTCAGGCCGTATCCTGCTGGAAAATGGGTTTGTCAAGCTGCACCAGGAAGAGGAGCGCACATGGTTGCAGAATTTCCTGGACGTATTACAGTGTCATCAGGGTTCCTTCAGTCACCACCATTGGAGTGCAGGAATCGTAAGAAAAGGCACTCCACACCACGACTCCTCTCATTAGGGTGGTATGCCGTTTTACAATGAAGCGTGGATAATGGTGCTGGCCAGGACATTTCCAGGCTGAAATTTGGCAGTCGTCTGTATCCCGACAGAGCTGTGATTCATCACTGAATACCACTTGTTGCCGATCTGCAAGCGGCCATGCTGCCTGTTCTTGGCAGGTCACACATGCTCAGTGATGCTCAGGTCATAATGGTAGACATTGTGTGTGAGCAATGCCGTAACGACAAATCTCACTCTGCTAACCTCCTGGATATACCTAGTACTAGTGGACACAGGCGTATCCCAGCTGCTGTGACATGTTCCTGGATGGTGTGCAGCAATATTGCAGAGTGCTTATTGCCTGTTGCACATGAAACGATCCTCTCTGCTGGTCTGCTGGGGTCAACCGAAGCCTTCTCGATAGGTGTGTGTACCCTCTTGTTCCCACTGCATCCAATACAGATTCACAGTGTAGGCAGAACAGTTCCAGTGGCAAACAGTGCTCTGAAACATCCAACTTGCCTTTGGGATGCTGATTATGCAGCCCCTCTCCAACTCATCCAGTTGGGCATATTCTTTTTGAATATGCCATCAGGGCATGCTGCATGTTTATTGAACTTGGCTCTGTAGCTCACATTGCTACCAAGGTCTTATTTGGTGTCTTGTAGCTATGAATGATTGAGGGACATTTATGCTTCCTAATAGCACATTCACGCAAGATAACTGCATTAAATGCAAATGGGACACATGTCGGGCCATGACGATACTGTGTGGCAACCTTCATTGTACTTGTATTATTTGTTCATGGTAATCAATTTTTTTTTGCAGATGAATGTATGTAATGGGTTATTCAAAAAATTTTATTTAACAGGTTGTTTGAAAGATTGTGCACGTTATGTCCTGGCAGCTTTTAAAATAGTGTTGAGTGCATGCTTGTGTTTGTGTTTTGTAAATGCAAGTAAGATAAACAGAACCGTTTTATTGATTGGGCTGGTTTGGCTGAGTAAAACAATATAATACTGGCTGAGAATTTTCAGTGGTTCAGCATGGGCTGCAAGCTTGTATATCTATCTATCCATGTGGTACTCATATATAAATTCATGTGTTTTTTTTCTCCACCTTATTAGTAAAATGTGAGGGCATTCTGATGTGATATTAATAAATAAGCATTAATTCATTACAGCGGACACTATGAAAACTTGTGTTTAAACAATAGCCTAGCTATATGAATTTTTTGGCACTGTCATTATTTTAATGGAAGCATGATAAAATTGTAAAAAGTGACAGGTTCACTAAACATTTATTTTTTATTGGCATTTTGCTTTTCTTTGCCTTTAGTGGTACACATCATTACAGTTTATTGGGAGTTTACTGTACATTTTGAAACTATATGACCCACCAAAAAAAAAAAAAAAAAAAAATCAGCATGTATTCACAACTTGCTGACATTATTCCACGACTACATGAATACACACCCAGTGGTAAAAACGCTCCACTGTTTCCACTCCAGCATGAAATTTTGATGTTAATAGTTTCATGGAAAACTCCTCTTTGCATGCACAAGGCCTGCAAGTTAGAGTGCTATCTGCCAGTTGCCAACACTTACTAACTTGCTTTCAGAGACTCCTTCAGCTCCCTGCTCCACGGGTTGCCCACACTCCCTCCCCTCATGTTTGTAACCAAATAACCAGCCACCAGTGAAGAGGGAGTTGAGGGAGGGGGGGGATACATTTGCCAAGCATCTAAACTACAGTAATTGAACAAAGTGTCCAGCAAAATAAATCTGCTGCTTCCTTGTCCCTAACTCAAATGGTTTGTGAAGTGTTCAAATGGATTGTTACCCACAAATCAAAGCACTAGGTACTGGAATTAACACGTTACAGTGTTATTTATAACGGATTTTTTTTCAGTATTGAACATTGTAACACCATTATTTTAAGGTTTCAGTAACGTTAACTATAACTGAATAACATTTTAGTTATTTAAATTACTGTTATGTTGTTACTTTTCACAGTAACTTTTTTANAGTAATTTTTTTAATTATTAATTTAGTTGTGTAAGGTTTGTTTTAATTCTCTGTACCCAAAAATTATACATGCACAAATAAATACAGAAATGTATTTGTTCAGACATATCTATGATTACAATACCATTGCAAGAAACTTTGTTCTTGTATGTTGGCTGTTCTGCAGTAGCTGCTACATAATTCTGATCGTCATTTGTTTGTTTATTTCTGCTTTTTTTTTATTTAAGTTCTGAATGTGGTGTGCTTACGTTTTGTGGTCTGTTGGTTTGATTAAATTATTTTTAATTGTATTGCAATAGGAGAATCTCCACAACCTGGGAAAGGGGGAAAATGGGTAGCATCATCTTCCCACTTCAATGATGCAGATTAAACCAAGGAAATATTTTGAACAGATTTACAAATGTACAAATACTTGTCACAAAGTTTTTTCAACAGTAGAAAAGTTTGTAACTTACTTTTGATGTAAAATTTGCAGTATTATGTTTTCCTCAATGTAACTTGACAAGTGACTTACTGTTACAGTTCTTAGTAAAATAATGGTAATGGTTTACGTTTTCAATGTAGTAACTGTAACAAGTGTTACTTTTAAAAAGTAACTTTCCAGTCCCTGTAAAGCTCTGAATGGCAATCCCTACGGACTTTATAAAGAAAAGAAAATTTTGTAAAGAAATTTGATAAAAACAAATAAAACACTGAAAGTAGTTCCCAAATGTTAGTTCATAAGTGATGTTATATACACTCCAAAGTTTCTTATATTTCTCTCTATATGCAGAGAACGTAAGTTACTAAATTTGCTGTATCATCTTATTTACAGAGAGCTGCTTTCAAGAACTGTCACTGGTGCACCTGCCACCACTTAGCTTGCTGTTTAGTTTCCCAAAGGATTATCCATCTTCAGCTCCACCTGACTTCACCTTGAGTTGCCAGTGGCTTCGTCGACATGATGTGAGTATAATTATAATGCTTCCTAATGAACCATTTCCATTTTAATAAGATAAAAATTGTTTCAGATCTGATACAAACAAGATACAAGTAAGTTCAATTAGGTTTATTTCTAGTTTTGTACTTGAGTGAAGTATATAGTAAACCTAGAGCTGTGCCGAATCACTGATGTGCCAATTCTGTGATGCCGATTCACAGATGTGCTGCAGATGTGTGATAAAGCTTTATGATTATAGTTAAGTTGAATTTAGGTAACTGTTATACTAATTAATGGTATTGGTTAAGTGCAGCAGAATTAAAAGCAATTGGTAACTTATTTCAGTTTACAATGTCCAAAAAATTTAATGCAGTTATGCAACAAACCATGCGAGTTCAAGTAAAGACAAAAATTAAAACAAATATCAGTCTATGTTCATAAAAATACTTATTTGTGAACACAGAAAACAATAAACTTGTGCAAGGTTGTTTACAGGTATTGTTGCTGTAGTCAGTCAAATGATAGTTTTGAAACAAAAATTTTGAATGGTTTTTATATATGCTTTGGTTTTGCAATAGGTTGGATTGATGTTACTTGCAAAATATGTTCTGTTAAACCTAATGCTCTCAAAAAACAACCAAATGAAGGCTAATTCATGTTTTATGGTTGGGTGCTTTGCTACATATTTGGTTTGGTATAAAAATATTGTTAATGAACAGGAAAATTGAAAATTATTGCCCATCACAGAATTAAATTTTAACATGAAAATGTTAACTAATTGTAGTATCAGTTTGCATGCTTCACGAGGTAAGTAAACACTCCATTCACAGTTTGTAGCACTTACATGTGTCTCCAAGTAGCCGTTAAACACATGCCAGTGCTCCAACACATCGTTATCGCACTGTTATATCCATTTGTCTGATATGGGGCANCGTAGCCGTTAAACACATGCCAGTGCTCCAACACATCGTTATCGCACTGTTATATCCATTTGTCTGATATGGGGCAAGTCTGTTGCACTACTATCACCCAGTTATACAGTTCCGGCAACGCGAACCCCGTGGGAGCTCTTGTGTTAGCGGCGCATGTGACACTGCTGCTAGTAGTAGAGGAGGGGTCAGGCGGCATATGGGGAGAATGGCTTCCCACTCCTTCTCATTTCGCCTAGTGACCTTAAAAGGGATTGGCCAGCTGATTTTCCTCGCCCAGCATGTTTTGTACCTCAAAGTCGGACTGCAGGAATAGTGCCCAGCGCATTAGCTTGCTTCGCGCTTTCTTGGTGTTATGTGGCCATGCAAGACATCGTTGTTAGTTCATAGAGTGAACCGCTGATATTCTAGGTTCTGTCTGTAATGTTTCGCTGTCCACACAATCACGCTCGTTTACATCCAAATTTCTACAGGACTGAATTTGGCAGTGCTAAAGTCAATAATTGGTTTGGCGTCACTGTTTTGAAACAGCACTGCACCTAATTCTTTTTTGCTCATACCTGTTTGGAGATGCAGGTGGTGGCTTAGAACATGATGTGCTAGTGCAGGGCAGTTAAGGAAATAGTTTTTGATCTTGGTGAAACATTCAGCATGTTCATTAGTCCCACGGAATTTTGTGTAATAAGTGAAAGCTGATCAGTGCTTAGAGCTGTAACAACTGCAAAGTCTTTAATGTAAGGGTCTCTGTCTACCGTAGTCGTGCGCCTATTCACAGCCTGACAACCTAGGAATTTAACACACAGCAATTTACATTTAATGCTAGTTGACACCGGTAACAATGTGGTGCATGCTCTGATGAACACTGGTGGACTAATAACATGAGTACAGTGAACTGTGTATCCTGAGAGAAACTGTGTTGCTACACACGTGTGTTTTCTCTTCCCACTGTGCACGTAGGCTGCAAGAGCTAGGAGTGTAATGGTATCTGTGTGCACATGGCCACCCGGGCGTTTCCACGAAGTCGTGCACCATGAACTCAACAACATGTATGGGCCCGCGTTCGCGTGTGGGCGCATTCGCCTGCCATCGGACGAACACCAGGCAGACGCTGATGGTAAATTTTGCTTGTGCGTCATGGGGTGTGAGGCTATTGGGGAGGACACAAGCCCAACCCCAGATTCACATGGGCAGTGCGCCGCACTGATTTGCTTTAGTCTAAACCTCAAAATGACGTGTTGTGTAGGATGCCACTGCCGTAAACATCAAGACTGCTTGAACCCGGGCGAGCGTGGTTTTTTTGCATTCAAGGTATGCTTCACTTCTTGTGCTAACCCTAGTGCCGCAGTCACAAAAACCGATGTACCACATCTACAGCATGCGCCAGTTAACCACGTGCCAGAATACCCTTTACCAATGTTTACGGGCTGCCCGTGGGAAGAAGCCCCGGGCTAGTTCTTAAGACTATACGAGGACAAACTGGCTAGATGCAGTGTTCCGGCTTAGGTGTGGTCTAGTTGTGTAACTGCTCAGTTCCGTGAGGGTACCAAGGACTNCTGGCTAGATGCAGTGTTCCGGCTTAGGTGTGGTCTAGTTGTGTAACTGCTCAGTTCCGTGAGGGTACCAAGGACTATTGGGATCGCGCTGGCATGTACGAAATTCCATGACTTGAGTTTGCCAGCGCGGTGCAGTATCGTTTCGACGACGCGAGGGCAAAAGTGGCATCCCAGACACAACTGTGTAGGAAACAGGCAGATGGCAAGTTCGCAGAGACTTTCATAACGGGAAAAGCTTGTCTATTCCACAGATTGCATGAGGGTGAAGGGGAGCTTATTCTCAAGCTCATACACCCAGAGCTACGTCACAACTGTGCGAGTCCACTCAGCGGGGTGGAGGGCTTCATCCCCCCAAGCTTGCACAGTAGAATGCGCGACCTGGAGGAGATCTTCGGACGACGTGCAGCGCTTTGCCCTCTGCCACCGTGGGTGGCACCACCTAGCATCGACCCTGAGGACACCCTGGCACTGGTGAGATATGGCACACTGCCGCCACCCCAGCTCCAGCCATGCCANACCGTGGCGGGAAATGGGCGGTAGGGGACGTTGAACCGGCTGGCCCACTCCGCCTCAGAGACGACCAGCCACCATCACCACTGCACAACACTGCCCCCTCCTGGGGCACATCACCACGAGCAACTAGAATCTCCTGCACATCTCAGTAAGCGTCGACGGCCAGCCGAGGGCGGCCTTGATTGACACTGTGGGGATGCACAACTTCCTCGCCTGCACACCGTCTAGTGCCGGAGCCTAGGTTGCTCCGCCTCACCACCTGTGGTTCGCCGACGGAGGCACGGGATGATCCACCATCACCGTTCAGCTCCGGGACCTGGTCACTACAACCACAGTTCTCGTGGTGTAGGGCTGCAGGAGGAAGTCATCCTGGGCTAGCCATCGCTCTCATATCGAGATAAGTAAGGAGAGACTCCATGTCGGCACTACCGGCCGACATTCTTCTTAGGTCATCAAAACCTCCCTCTCCACCTCCTTCAAGAGACTAGTGTTGCTAGACAAATTTAGTCATGCCGTCCCACTCAAGTATGTGACATTGTTTGAGACGGTGCTGAACCAACACCCAGACGTGTTTGCTGTGTCTGACTCATTGCATCGTACCACCATTACCCAGCATGAGATCCAGACGGTCACATACTCCCTGGTCTTCGTAAGACCCATTAACTACAATGGTGCGACGCTGCAAGCAATCTTAGACCAAGTGGAGGACATGCTTATGGATGTGGTGATCGAGCCTAGTGAGAGCCCGTATAATTGTCAGGTGGTTATGGCAGACAACTATGCGGGTCGCTCAGGTTTTGCGTGAATTTCAAGCCCATAAACAAGTTGACTGGGCATGTCGCCCCCATTGCTGAACATCTCAGACACTGGCGGGTTTTGGACAGGCAAAAGTTTTTTTCGCTCTAGACCTGAAGTCTGGCTTCTGGCAGATCCCTGTATGGCTCGAGGACCGCCCCAAGACTGCATTTACCATGCCGGATGGGCGACGTTTTCAGTTCAGATCCATGCCCTTCGGTTTGCAAGACGCGCCCACAATCTTTCAGTTCTTGATGGCGCATGTGCTGGATGGCTACATCGGCCTATTCACCGTGGCATACCTTGATTATGTATTATGGTCCCAGTCTTGGGAGGAACACGCTCACCATCTCGCTCTGGTGGTGGAGGGACTCAAGATCCACCTGGCCTCACATGCGCCCCTCACAAGTGCCACGTCGGGGTGATTGAATTCCCTTACCTGAGCCATGCCGTAGACCAGCGCAGTAATCTCATATCGTTGGAACAGCTGCGGCTAATAGAGGAGAAACCTCTCCCCCCATGTGCGCAAACAGCTGGAACGGTTCATGGGACTGGGCAACTGGCTGAGGAACTACATACTGGACTTTGCCACTATCGTCGAATTGCGCCTCTCACCGACTTGCTCTCCCCTAAGTACCGCTACTGTTGGACAGACTCAGCGCAAAATGCTTTTGACGAACTCAAACGCATGTTTCGCGAGTGCCATATGCTCATGCCTGAACTATTCTCGCCGGTTCTACGTTCAGACTGATGCGAGCCAGGAAGAGCTAGGTGCGGTGTTATTCCAACTAGGAGACCAGGGCGAACCCCTTGTCGTGGACTACGTGAGTGCATGACAAGGGTCGTGTGGGTGTTGAAGTGTTACCGCCTCTATATGAAGGGCAGAGAATTCACGGTGTGGACTGACAACCAGTTCCTATGCTGCCTGGAGAAGGTGCAAGGGCGCAAGTCTTAAGTTCACTCGCTGGGCACTGTCGCTCCAGGCGCTGAACTTCGTTGTCGAACACATGCTGGGTAAATGTAATGAACTGGCAGACAAACTCTGCCGCCACTCAAACCCAGGCGTGAAGTGCGTGATGACACCGCCTGGGATGACCTCCTTTCCCCAATCCATGTCGGGGGATCACTGGACAGATCCCAGGTATGCCTGCCGTGACTTTGTGCACGATGGCGCAGGCCGACCAGGCACTCTCCTTTGACAAGTTGTGGTACCAGGTGTTCTGCGCGCACAAAACAGACTAATTCACACAAGGCAAATGGGCAGCTTGTGCTGCTGAACTTCTCGAGCACTATCAGATGGTCAACTGAATCCTCCAGGGCCGCACGTGCCACGATGCTGCCCCCTGGAGGCTGTTTGTACCACAGCAGGTCAGAGCGGCTGTATTCCATTTTCACAATTATCAAACCTCCGCCGGCCACCCAGGTTCCAACGAAACCACCAGGTGGGTGGTAGGTGAAAAATTTCACTTGCCAGGCATGGACAAAGAAACTCGCAAGTATGTGCACGCATGTGAGTGTTGCCAGAAGCGCAAAACCCAACAACGCAACAGCAGGGAACAACAGCGACAGAGGGAAACTACACAGCCCTTTGACACAGTGACCCTTGACGTCATGGACCACCCAAGACAAGAGGTAAATTATGACTGACCTGTTCATGCGATGGGTGAAGGCATACCTGGTGCGCAACACGTGAGCTGGATCCGCATCAAAGAAAACCATGCGGTATATGACACCCACCTACCCTGATCACTCTTTTGTCTGAGGAAGTATGCCAATGCCACGATAGGAGTTTCCCCAACACTGTTAGTACAGGGATCATGCCTACCCAGGCCACGGCAGCTGGGAATGCAGGACCAAGAAGAGTTGGAGAAATCCCCCGTGTAAAGGGCGGGGGGAAGGGGAGAGTGCAACGTGAAAGGGAGAAGGCACGTGATCACCAGGCCAAGTAGTTCGCGGGGTATGTCATCACCACCTCCCCCCTCTTGAGTTGAAGCCGGGCCAGTTAGTCTACGCTCGCACGCACCCCTTATCNACCCCACACCCTTCACACCCACTAGGGTTCGTGGGGTTCCTGGCCATTAGTTCAACACCCAGGGGCGTTAACCCTGCATTCCTGCGCACAATGAGGCAATCGACGATGCTTGTTGTTCGCCCACCACACCTACCGGCTTCGCAGGCTTTTCCCCGCAGGAACCCACGCCCACAGTTGAGTGCCTTCTGTCACGCCTCAAAACACCAGAGCCCTGGGCAGACTGGCCGCTTGATATGTCGCTAAACGATTCCATCTTCCGTTGCGTGGTCAAGGAGGTGGACGATGAGCCGCACCCCCGCAAAGTGTTGGGCGGGCCGCTGGCATCCCGATGGCAGGGAAGGTGGAGACTAGGAAAGTTATGGGAGCGTTAGTTTCAAACACAGAGGGTACACACCCTAACAGTTACTACACCCAGGCACTATAATCTGCAAACAAACAGTCGCTGGCGTGGGCATAGTTGTCGCTGGTGTGGGCATAGTTGTCGCTGGTGTGGGCATAGTTGTCGCTGGCGTGGGCATAGTTGCTGTAACCCCCACCCTTCCCAGAACTTATTACCCACAAGTCAACACCGTCAGGGGTAGTCCACCCCGTTTACGTCAAGACGCGTGTGTTTTGGTCTTGTGTGTTCACACCTGTGCAGGCTTAGCGGGGTTAGGGGATGTTTGTCATTCAACCTCGTCCCTCAGCCAGCGTAAGGTCACTGCTGGCCACGTGCGAACGAGTCTTATGCGTGTGATGCATGCAGTGTGTGTGTGTGTTGCATTTGCGTCGAAGCCCATGAGGGATGTGAAGGATTGTATTTGGTAAAAGTATTTTCTGTATAAATATTTTGCAGTGTATTCCTGTGCACTTTTTTTATTTAATGGGTTTTGTTAGTTTTAAATAATTTTTGTAAAATNAAATATTTTGCAGTGTATTCCTGTGCACTTTTTTTATTTAATGGGTTTTGTTAGTTTTAAATAATTTTTGTAAAATTATTTTGCCTGTGCATTTTTTGTGCAAGTTTCTGTGATTTAAAGGGTTTTGCTAGTTTAAAATAATTTCTTTATAATTATTTTGCTGGCATACCATTTTCAAACTGGCTCATATTACATATGTTCTTTTGTGGTNTAAATAATTTCTTTATAATTATTTTGCTGGCATACCATTTTCAAACTGGCTCATATTACATATGTTCTTTTGTGGTCCACTGGGCCGTCACTTCCGGCAGCGTGCACGTGCTCCGCTTTCGTTGGCCAATGAGTAATCCCTTCTCTGAGCTGATGCCGGATGGACACGTGCCGCGTGGCCTGCGGGTGCTTCAACTTTGCACTTCACTGATCCAATCACTCTTGTTCAGTTAAATTTTCTGAAACCTTTTTTGTTTCACCTCTACAGCCAGCTCTTAATTAATAATTGTCGCTGCAAGGCCTTTTGNTAAATTTTCTGAAACCTTTTTTGTTTCACCTCTACAGCCAGCTCTTAATTAATAATTGTCGCTGCAAGGCCTTTTGTCAAAGTTCGTTTCTGGAACACAGGAACAAATAAAATCCGGAAAATTAATTAACTGTTCCATAGTCAATAAAACATGGCACGTACTACCGGAGAAAGACTGATGCTCTGCTTGTCCATCTCTGAGGGAAGATAAGAAANAGTCAATAAAACATGGCACGTACTACCGGAGAAAGACTGATGCTCTGCTTGTCCATCTCTGAGGGAAGATAAGAAACTGCTTACATATTTAACTCTAAAAAGAAACTTTTCCTAATTTCTACACTACTTGACGTGGATAAAAAAAACATGAGAACTGTCCTGCTGAAATCTNTAAAAAGAAACTTTTCCTAATTTCTACACTACTTGACGTGGATAAAAAAAACATGAGAACTGTCCTGCTGAAATCTCCCCCACACGGAAGCACATGACGAACATGTCATGTCGCAACCGCGTCTGTGCAGAGAGTCAGGCAAAAAAACGGTTGGTGGTGGCAGGAGGATACAAAATAGCACGTTGCATGTAGGCACAAAGGTAATAAAATTTAGTTTTAAAGCCCTTCCTAGAGAGCGCTGGGGGTACCGAAAACGGCCCACAACTACGCACAACTGTTCTACAGCAATAAAATANAAGCCCTTCCTAGAGAGCGCTGGGGGTACCGAAAACGGCCCACAACTACGCACAACTGTTCTACAGCAATAAAATACATGCGTTGCACCTCTGGCAAGTAGTGCAGACAAGGTACAGCACGAAGCATCCCACGCCTCAGAATGTAAGCGTGTCAACTAACATCTAGTTGCAAGCTGAGCTGTGTGCAGCAAATGACCGGCTTCCTGCCAGGCTTGGCAGCAAAGTTAACTCTATACTAACTCCAATGCATGAATACAAGACTAAAATAAAAATTTCTGAAATAACACAATTGTTCTATAATTGGAAGAAATCAACGTTGGCCAAAACTTTCCTATCATACTGACACAATTAGTTAGGGGAAAATATTAAAGTATATGAAATTAGGCAAAATACGAAAAATAAAGTGCCACAAAATTTTGGAAAAATTTTACAATGCCACAGAAGTGAGACAAGGGTACATCTGTTACTTGGAAAATATAGAGTAGCACCACCGAAAACTGTTACTCTTCCTCGTCTAGTTGTTCAGAGCACATCTCCTTTTGAAATTCATTGAGACAGCAGAAGGTATTCTCTCAAAGCACATTACAGTTGAAAGTATCACAGCACAGGATGACTCAACTGTTACTTTAGCATGGATCAGGATGGCTCCACACACTCTGAAGACTTTCGTTGCAAAGAGGGTAACACACTTAAGTAAAGTAAATTTGTAATTCACAGGCAATATATTCAATTGTGAGACAATCCGGCTGATTGTGCTTATAGGGACTTAACACCTAGTAATCTTGTTGGGCATTCTCACATTAGTTGCAGGAACCAGAATGGCTGATGTTAGAAGAGAGGGACTGATCGAGTGAGGACCCTGCACCACATGAACAAGAGCGTGAAGTGGAGATGAAGGTTAAGAGTGTAATTTCATTTGTATGTCAGTTTCAAGGCCTCAGTATCCAGGATTATATTGAGAAGTTCTCCTCCTGGTCAAAGTTCAGAGAGTCGTGTTCTATGTAGCGATATTTATTACCAATCTGAAGACGTCTGCTGATAAATTATGTGCTGGACCACTGAGCACAGCAGACTTTAAGCATTCTTGAAAGCTGTGTTTTAAGCAAATTCAGCAAGACTCATTTAAGGATGACATAAAACTCAGCCATGGGAAGGTGTGCTAACCCAGTCTTAGAAGACAATGCCCATTCCTCGATTCAGATGGAATTGTGCTGTGAGAGAATGCTTACAGAACTAAGTTTTCAGTTTCAGTACAGAAAATCTGATGATGCTGCCTAATAAAAGTCATGTTACGAATCTGGTTATTGTCTTGTACCATACCTCAGCCCTACATGCTGACTCCAATGCTGCTATGTCTGCAATTCACAAGGAGTATTGGATTTTGTNTTGTACCATACCTCAGCCCTACATGCTGACTCCAATGCTGCTATGTCTGCAATTCACAAGGAGTATTGGATTTTGTCAGGAAAAAGTGCTGTGAAGGCAAGTGTGTTCAAATGCATGCAATGTTTTCGATTCAGTGCTATTCCAATTCCACCNCAGGAAAAAGTGCTGTGAAGGCAAGTGTGTTCAAATGCATGCAATGTTTTCGATTCAGTGCTATTCCAATTCCACCTGTTATGGAGAATCTCCCCACCAGCAGACTATGGTCAGCTAGACCTTTTGTTACCATTGGTATTGATTTTTGAGGTCCATTTGCAATCAAGGCGTCTTAACCTTCGTAATGCCAAGGTGACAAAGACCTATTTGTATTTGTTTGTGTGTTGTGAGTACCAAGGCAATTCATCTAGAAGTTGCCTGCTTTCAGCACAAATGCCTTTCTTAATGCCTTCTATGGTTTCATGCCCAGACGAGGATTGTGCAAGGATGTCTATACTGATTGTGGCACCAACTTTTTGGGCGCCAGTTGCTATTTATCTAAGTTGCATAAACACATAATTACTTCTCCACATAAACTCCAAATTGCATCAGCTCTCAAGACCTCATTTTTAAGAGCTGCCCAAATCTCTCGACTCAACTCAACTCCAAATTGTGGACAGTTTGGCTAAAAGGGGAACACAGTGGCATTTTAACCCCCCTATCTGCACCACATTTTGTGGGATTATGGGAAGCTGGTACAAGATCAACAAAATATCACCTGAAACGAGTTGTTGGCCAGCAGGTCCTCACATTTGAAGAGCTGACCTCCATCTGTAATCAGATTGAAGCAGTGTTGAACTCATGACCGTTGTGCGCACTTACCATAAACCAAAATGATCTAGAAGCCCTTAACCTCTGCACACTTTTCTTTTGGTTCCCAATGACTGCTCTTCCAATTGATAATTTATCAGACTTCCCATTGAAGTGACTGGACAGGTGGCAGGTAGTGCAGCAAGCAGCACAGCACTTCTGGCAGTGGTACAAGGAGTACCTGTGCACCCAGCAGCCATGCGGAAGGTGGGCCATGATTCGTGAGCTCAAGGTGGACAATATGGTGCTAGTGAAAGAGGATAACCTTCCCTCACTTAAGTGGCAGCTGGGGTGGGTCAGCATGTTGCACCCTGACAGTAATAGTGTGCCTAGGGTAGCGACCATCAACCTACACCAGGGACAGGATACAAGACATGTGGTTAAGCCTTTCCGTTGACTAAAATTTATGTACAGTGACTAACTGGGTACTGTGAAAAATTGTAAATTTTGGTGGGTTGTATGCTAGGTTATGTTTCAAGGTCTAGAGTTATATGGAAACAGATTTTGTTGGATTAATTTTGNTTATGTTTCAAGGTCTAGAGTTATATGGAAACAGATTTTGTTGGATTAATTTTGTGTGTGCACAGTTATGTTTCACTGCCATGAATTCTTTGTTGTGTGCTGCCATTTTGCACCATGGCAAACTCTGGTATTTGAAGTGAAACACTGTGTTTTTGCATTCCGTGTGGCTGGACGTCAGGTGCCAACCCAGTGAATAATTGTTAACACTGTTTATTGTCCTTTCCTAAATGTACAGGCACAACAACAGCAAGAACATCCATAGACTCCTCACTGCCAGTCATTAACACCTGATTGTTTTGTTTCTGCATGATCATATATTTCAATTTCATCATTTTAGAATGTCTATATTGATCATGTTGGTTATTGAATAACTTATTACAGAATGGCATGACTGCCAAATTATTCGAAAGTAGTTTATCATAAATAAGCTATTTTTGAAAACTGTCTAATTTTTTAAAATATTATTATATTGTAATAGTTACAGATAAAAAAAATTCAGCTTACTAGTAGACACAATAACTGCTCAGTTGGACATGAGAATATTAGCCTTTGATATGAGAGGTTGTGAGCATATATATTATGGTATTTTTATTAATATTTACATTGCTTTTGTGTTGAAAATATATGACTACGTCATAGAAATTTAAATTAATTACAAAATCATAACTTAGCACCTCAAATTAGTGGGGATTGGTTGACTGTTTCCCCGAGATATGATTTAAAAACTGTATGTTTTATTGTAGCGCTGTCTTACAAAATTATGGAGGAAAGTGTATCTCCATACACATAAGATTGTTGTGATAGACAATGCCAGAATATCAATTTTATTTGAAATTTGTTGCATGATTTTGTAGATATAGGATACCAAGTCAAAATGGTATATGACTGACATTTTGAAAAGGTGTCAGACCCACTTAAAATATACAAATATACATGACCTACTGTAGTACTATTTCGTTGTCAATTAGGTAGGAATTGGTAAATTGTTTTCCAAAATATTACATAAAAATGTATCGTAATGTTATACTGTCTTACAATATTGTGGACAAAAGAAACACTGTGTAGATACATTTCATGGTTTTAATAGATACTGCCAGCACGCAAAGTTGTTAAGTTGAAATTGATTACATGGTTTTGCAGATATAACATGCTAAGGCCAAGTGTTTATACGATTGTCGTGTTGAAATGTAGAGTCCAACACACAAAAAATATATTGGCTTGCCATAGTACTACTTGTTTGCCAAATTTGGTAGTAATAGGTTAATTGTTTCCCCAAGATATGATGGAAAAAAAATCTTTTCTTTTTACATGTGATTCTCTTTTAAAATGGNAATAGGTTAATTGTTTCCCCAAGATATGATGGAAAAAAAATCTTTTCTTTTTACATGTGATTCTCTTTTAAAATGGTGGAGAAAAGATGCTTTTTACAGATTCATTTGATGGTTGTCATAGATAATGCCTATCTCAATTGTAATTTAAATCCTTATCACTGTCTCTATATTGAATACAGTTGCTTAATTCATACACATTTTTTACACATACTTAATCTGTCTATTGTCATCATTCNTGTCTCTATATTGAATACAGTTGCTTAATTCATACACATTTTTTACACATACTTAATCTGTCTATTGTCATCATTCCATATGTCTCACACATGCATCCAGTTCAGTAGTCTCGCCTGTTGTCTCACTCTCCTCTGTACTGATGCTCACAGTCTATATCCTTGCAGTGAAAACACCACACATTCAGTCCCCTCAATAAAAGAAATTAGCAGAAGCTCCAGTAGGCTTATCGTAGCAGTGGTACTCCTTTGTAAATCTCGTGCCACATAATTAACTACTCTTGGACCACCAGCAGATAACGATTACCTCTCGCTGTGAGGGCAAGGGGCCCAGAATATCCACTGCCATCCTCTCAAATAGGGCTCCAACATTGTATTTCTAAAGGTGATCTTGTCCTCTGGTCCTTGATCCTTTCCTTGCGGTGCAGGTGTCGCACATTCGGCACCACTTCTCAAAATCCTCCCGCAATGAAGCCAGTAGAATCTCTGTCAAAGTGCTGCCCACTGGCTGCCATATTGTGCAGTTCCTTTAAGACTTCAGGAACCCTGCATTCTGGAAGGACCAGCTGCAAGCATTTTTCCTATCATTACTTTCCCAGTTCCTATAAAGCATACCATTATTCAGAATTCCTTTGTGTCTAGTATGTTTTGACTGCTGTGCTCGGACTGGATATCTCTTCCCATGTTGGCAGGCAGCTAGCTTTTTTCCACTTTAGTAATGAATCCAAAGTGGGATCATTTAGCTGATCTTTTCTAATACCATCATCACCTCAGGTAGGTGTTCCATCACATGATAGAGAATTTTGAATTCTTGTCCTCTGTACCTTCAGTGATTCGCCACTCTTGTCTTCCTGGCATTCACAATTATGACAGAATTGCTCACAAAGCCTCCTAGAAAGTGCACCTGCATTGCTGTGAAGGCGCCCAGATTTATGCTATATTTCAGTCATATTCCTGAAGNGCATTGCTGTGAAGGCGCCCAGATTTATGCTATATTTCAGTCATATTCCTGAAGATGCTGTATCCACTGGGTTATTTGACCTTTGGGGTTCTTAAACCTTAGTAGCCAGCGTAATGAAACATGGTCGGTTCTTAGAATAATATATCTGCCATAGAGGCAGGGGCAGACGTGTGAAATTGCCTTCACCATTGCCAGAAGCTCCTTGCGTGTAACACTGTAATTTCTCTCGAGCTGACCAAGGCAAAAAGGATATTTCATTGGACCAATGAATGTGAAGACGTTTTTAGTAAATTAAAGAAAATTCTGATATCTCCACCAGTCCTGGGTTTTCATATTCAGTGGTCCAATGAAATATCCTTTTTGCCTTGGTCAGTTCATGTAATGGCTTGGCGATTGTGGCGAACCAAGATACAAATCATTGGTAGCATGCACATAAGTCCAGAAAATTCCGCACTTCAGTTTTGTCATTTGGTGTCTGCCAATTTCGTATTGCTTTCGTCTTTGTGGGGTCTGTTTCAATTCCGTGGGCCAACATTACCTGTCCCAAGAAATTAATTTTCTTTTGGAATAGGTGGCACTTCTTAGGAACTAGTTTCTTGTTGGCTGCGGTCACTTTCTGGAATACAGTAAGGCACCCCTCAACCGGAATCGTCAGGGGAAGGGCTATTCCGGTTAAGAGAAATGAGGGTGGGATGGTGTGAAAAAAGCACATTTTTAGTCTGAACTCGTGTATATGTGGCACATAATTTTAACTTAAGAAATCGATGAGTGTAAATTATTAGTTTTATCTGTAAAGTTGCAAAACCATTAAAATAAACACTACGTACTGTTTATGAAATGTGAGTCATAAAACTCCCGGTGCTGCGTTAATGGCCTTCATTCTCAACCTTCTAGTGGGGTTTCTTATCTCTCCGCTTGCATGTCTGCCTGAGTAAGCGAGATCTGGATATCTTGTTTCTGTTTTTGTTGACTTGCATCTGATAAAACTTCCGGAAGTATAGTCAATTCTGTTGAGTCTTTCCGTTACTGCATGGCAGGTCGGCACAGCATACATTTACAAGAGCAGAGCTGACGTATTATAGACCAAGTTCATAAAGTACCGNCTGTTGAGTCTTTCCCTTACTGCATGGCAGGTCGGCACAGCATACATTTACAAGAGCAGAGCTGACGTATTATAGACAAAGTTCATAAAGTACCATATTTCGGCAAGTTCATAAAGTACCGTATTTCGGCATGTATAGGCAGCACATTTTTACAAAAAAAAATAACAAAANATATTTCGGCAAGTTCATAAAGTACCGTATTTCGGCATGTATAGGCAGCACATTTTTACAAAAAAAAATAACAAAAAGTGGGGTGCAGCTTATTTACAAGATACTGGCATAAAAAAAATTTTCCCCCTAAACCATGTTTAGAAATTTGTCAACGAACACCGCAGTCGCCCAGCACCAAGCAAGCTTGCTCACTCCCTTTCTTTTCTTTCTCCCTCCTCTTTTTTGTTTGTCATTCTCTCTCTC
>NQII01001087.1:226502-239229 GCA_002778355.1 Clitarchus hookeri | reverse complement strand
GGCCGGGGGGGAATCGGACCCCCGGCCACACGTCGTTAGAACAGCACCACAGTGAGCTGACAACAACTGCGGCCTTGCCAAGGCCAACCACACCGCCGGAGCTTGCCCACCATAGCTGACAGCACTCACCACTGAGTTAAGTATGACAATCACCGTCACAGAAGCCCCACTCAACCAAGAATTCGCCCAGTAAATCCGAGTATCCGAACTAGCACAGTACCGCACCTCTAAAGTTTTGATGTTGTGCATTTGTGAATATAGACACGAGACAATATATTCGTACTTCAAAATACCACAGTCATAGTCTACCTCATTACCAAACCCGCAACCCCCACGCACCTTATAGTCGGTGCCTGGGGGACATCAACTCTGACCATATCAGCCGCCATGTCTTCCACAGTGACGGTACATGAGTCGTCGTTAAGGTGGTGGGCTTGCTCGAAAGCTAGAGCATTTGGATTGAGTGATTTCAAAATTGGATTGACCTGGGTTTGGAATTTCAAGGCAGTTCATAAGATAGTTAGTCGCAAAGTTACGCACTTTGTTATTTATAATCAGAATTGCAAGAAGTGATTGAGAATTCTGCGATTGCATTTGGTATTGAATTCACNGCGCACTTTGTTATTTATAATCAGAATTGCAAGAAGTGATTGAGAATTCTGCGATTGCATTTGGTATTGAATTCACTGACAAGATCGTTCCTAATTATTCACCAGTGGAAATTCTGAATACCGACCAATCTGGATTTAATTATGCAATGCACAGAGACTGCACACTATCTCGCATGGGTGAAAGAGTCATGATTATCTGAGTGAAATCAATGCATGGAATTTGTATACAATTCAGTCCATTGTGTCGATGGAAGGGAAACTTTCTCTCCACTTATTGATGTGAACCAATTGGCACAGTTGGTCCCAGTTTGCAACAAAACATGATCNGAAGGGAAACTTTCTCTCCACTTATTGATGTGAACCAATTGGCACAGTTGGTCCCAGTTTGCAACAAAACATGATCCGACCTAATGCATATATAACTTGTTCAAAATCAGACAAAGTGGACATGTTTATTCGTGAAAAATGGTGGTATAACTCTCTCTCTCCCCCAATGTTCGAACAAAATGTTGTTTGGTTCTAGATTAATTTTCACTCCAACTAACGCTGTTCGTAATTCCAGGTAAACACATACAGGTAACAATCATTCCACNTTTATTCGTGAAAAATGGTGGGATAACTCTCTCTCTCCCCCAATGTTCGAACAAAATGTTGTTTGGTTCTAGATTAATTTTCACTCCAACTAACGCTGTTCGTAATTCCAGGTAAACACATACAGGTAACAATCATTCCACCTCGTGTAATGTCCCTTGTTCAACTGTTGGATGTATACTTTTTATGACAATGGAAGTAGTTCGCCAAAAAATTTTGTCAGCGAGTTTTACTCTACAACATTGATATTTTACTTCCAGAGCTGTAATACTATCAACCTGGATGTGCTTATCCACAATCAGTTCGGTGCCCCCATATTCAAAAACATTATTAAACATGGCTAGAAGAAAACTACATTTCCAGTTGAATGTGATTCCTTTGAAGCTCCTGACAATGTTATCTGCGACACTGAAAATTTGCGTTGCTCAACACCCAATTGCACAAATGCATCATTCATCCAGTTTGCTTATAGTCGTTTACATTTGTGCTTAACAGATTTCTACATCAACACCCACAAACATGTTTACGTATATGTAAGGACACCTAAAATTAGTAGAATAATCATTATTTATAGCTGAGCTTCCTACCGTATTCATTATTATACTAACATCTAGGCTCATAAACATGCATAATTACTGCTATGGGCTGCTAAAATTGATACCGTAAATATTGATTACAGCGGAACTTTCCATAGTATTTGATTTTATTCCACTATCAGTCAGACACATCGTGAATGTACCGCGTTAGTAATTTTTTAAATAAACGTAAAGCTTATAGGTTTGCACTACTCAGACAGTAGATACTTTTTATTTCTTGTTTTATCAGCCATACAAATTTACAAATTAAGTCTTCCAAGGTGGAATATAAACATTGAGTTTCAAGCATCAAATTCAAATTGCAATGGAGGAAGGGAAGTCAATGACTTAAAATGGATTTAATCAGAGTTGTTAAAAGTATTTTACTAAATTGCTGCTATATACATTATAATTATAGTGTGTACATGATATTTTTAATATTTTTATAGCACTATATACTGTCATGTTTAAATTATAGGCCTAAGAATGACTTAAAAGCACAAATTTTGAGGTGTGCCTCAACATTTTTTTTTTTTTTGAAAAAATGTGGCACTTTACAGTATATCTGCTATATATACATTATAAATAGTGTCGTCATATTTATAATAATATTATAGCACTATATACCATCACGTCTAAACTATAGGGGGAAAAATAAATAAAAAGCACAAATTTCAGGGTGCACATCAAAATAATTTTGTGTTTTTTTTTAGAGAAAAATTGTTTTTGAAGCTTACCTCAAAATTTTGACACATTACGGTATATCCGCTATATTACATATATATATATGCATATAATGAATAGTGTCTCATTTCATAATATTTTTATAGTGCTATATGCCTTCACGTCTGAATTATAGACCTTAGAATGTCTTAGAAGCTCAAATTACAAATGTTGAGGTGCGCCTCGGAATTTGGGTTTTGTAGCCATTCATAGACTTATAAATAAGAAGTGACTGTATATAAGCAGTACAAAAATATTATAAATATTATATTGTACATAAAGCGGCTATACCGTAAGGTGTCGCCATGTTTCCAAAAAAAATTTTAATATTGAGGCATGTCTTGAAATTTGTGCTTCTAAGTAATTCTAAGGTCTCTTAATTTAGACTGTTGGTATATAGCGCTATGAAAATATTACACACATGATTTAAACATAAGTTTTAATGTATGTAGTAGCTGCTATATCATAAGGTGTCTCAATTTAAAAAAAAATTAATGTTGAGAAGCCCTGTGTTATTGGAGCAAAGAAGCACATTGCTTCTTTGCTCCAAGGGCTTAACTGTGCAAGTTATCTGGAAAGCAAGATAGAGCCAACTTAATTTTTTTTTTTCTTGGCAGTGACCATATTTTTGTCACTGTGGTGAATAAGCTATAATTTCATGCAGCAGAGAATGGTACATCTTTTTTATGTGATCTGAAAATTGTCACTTTTCCGCAAACCATAGGTGTGAATGTAGTGTAATATAATAGGAAAGTGCATTGCCCATTTGCCACAATTTTTACCTGAATGCTTGTTTCAGCATGGCAGGAAATAAATTATGGGATTGTTTATATTTACTGTAAGGGTAGGCAACTTTGCTCTTAATTTGTTAAAAGTTGTATTCTTGTTATTTTTAATATTGGTCGTAATGATTTACTATGGCAATGTAAATTTGAGTGATAATTCCTTTCAAAAACTGTTATTTCAAGTAGAGATCATATTCGTAATTTAGGCAAAAAAAATTTCCGGTAAAAATGGTTTGTAGTTGAGCTTGTCTAAATACTTACTTTGTAAAAAAGTAATAAGTTAAAAAGCGGGTAATACAGTTTGTAACACGATAAAAACACTACTTACAGTTATTTGCCTACAAAAAAAGTAAACTTTAATTATTTGAACTGTTTATCGTGAATTTATCGGAAAAATGTTTACGTTTATATCATAATATTGTTTGTGCTTTTTNTAATTATTTGAACTGTTTATCGTGAATTTATCGGAAAAATGTTTACGTTTATATCATAATATTGTTTGTGCTTTTTGTTAGATTTTAAATGCAGTTTCAGGTAGTTACGTATTCTCTGTAAAATTTACGTTAGCTTGGTGTAAGATGACCAACGTTGCCAACCAAGTGTCTAAAAAGCATTAAATTTTGCTGTTTTTTGGCGCCGGACGTGTTGCACCGCATTGTGTCTGTATCGTGAAACCAGTTTTACCTACAACAGAAATGTTCACAGAAAAGCTATATAACTTTTATTTTACTTAATAGTTTCTTATATAATTTTTTTGGTGTGNACAACAGAAATGTTCACAGAAAAGCTATATAACTTTTATTTTACTTAATAGTTTCTTATATAATTTTTTTGGTGTGTGGGAATTCCGAAGGAAAAAAGCGGAAAATGTACGGAAAATTCAATTTACAGTCTTGTTAGAAAACCTGTGTNTGTGTGGGAATTCCGAAGGAAAAAAGCGGAAAATGTACGGAAAATTCAATTTACAGTCTTGTTAGAAAACCTGTGTTGTCGTTTAGCTACTGACCGACCGGTTCATATCAGCAATCCTAAGGATACCAGTTCACATGTGACGGATCTGTGATGGCCGTAGATGAACTGATAGTTTTAAATGTCTGATTTATTTAAACAAAGAAATTAAACAATTTGTTAGATTTTTGGCCTCAGCAGTGAAGTTCAACGTGCTGTAAAATTTTATTTTTAAAATCCCGTACAGATTTCTAGGAAAGTCAGGCAGATAGTTTCCCAGGGATCAGCAACTATGGTAAAGTGCAGATAAATAGCATGATAATTTAAGACAGTTTAAGGGTGTCAGTTGGCATTTTGCTTACCACTATGTACTACAGTCTTTGAAAACTTTTAGTAGTGCAAGTCATAATATGTGGTTTCAAAATACTCATATTTGCAAAAAAAAAANCTACAGTCTTTGAAAACTTTTAGTAGTGCAAGTCATAATATGTGGTTTCAAAATACTCATATTTGCAAAAAAAAAATTGATGAACATGAACAAATTGTGCAAGTACAGTGAAGGTTGCTACACAGTATCGTCATAACCCGANCAAAAAAAAAATTGATGAACATGAACAAATTGTGCAAGTACAGTGAAGGTTGCTACACAGTATCGTCATAACCCGACATGTGTCCCATTTGGGTTTACTGTTTTGCTTGTGCGAATGTGCCACTAAGGGGCATATATGTCCCTCTATCATTCATAGCTGCAAGATACCAAGTAAGGCCTTAAAAGCAGTGTGAGCCACAGAGCTAAGTTGAGTGAACACGCAGCATGCCCTGACGACATTCAATAGGCCTTTGCCCAGCTGGTTTAATTTGAGAGAGGCTGCATCGTTTGCCTCCGAGAGGAGGGTTAGATGTTTTGGCGCATTGCCTGCCACTTGAACAGTTCTACCTACACTTTGAGTTGGAGTTGGATGCAGTGGGTACAGGAGGGGACACACACCCATCGAGAAGGCTAGAGTTGACCCTGGCGGGCCACCAGCAGAGAGGATTGTTTAATTGTGCGACATGCTACGAGCACTCCATGTGCATCACTGCGCACCACCATCCATGGACATGTCACAGCAGCTGGGGATACGTCTGTGTCCACCATTACCATATCCAGGAGGCCAGCAGAGTGGGATATGTCATTATGGCATCCCTTATGACTTCTACCATTAGGACCTGTGCATCATCGTGCATGTGTGACCTTTTCCTGGAAACTGACAGCATGGCAACTTGCGGATTGGCAACAAGCGGCGTTGAGTGATGAATCATGTTTCTGTCTTGATACAGACAAGCGCCAAATTTGAGTCAGGAGACATCCTGACCAATATCGTGATCCATGCTTCATTTTAGACCGGTACACTGCCCCAGTAAGAGGTGTTAGGGCGTGGCTATAGATTCAGAAAATTTTGCTACCATGTGCACTCACTCACCTTGCTGGTACAGATTGACAACTCCATTTTCCAGCAGGAGAATACCTGGCCTCACACAGAACAGGTATTTCTGGCCTGCCTTCATGTTGTCAACATGCTTCCTTAGCCAGCAAGGTCTCCATACCTCTCACCCACCGAGAATTTTTGGGACCAGATTGAAAGGGAACTTTGGCCAGCGGCAACTATGGCGGATTTGGGGAGTCAGTTGTGCCAGCTGTTGCAGGATCTTCCTCAGGAGAACATCTGATGCCTGTATGCCTCCATGCCCAATTGTATGCTGCTTGTTCCCATGCTACTGGTGGTCCAACACTTTACTAAGTGCATTCTGCAAGTGTTGAATCCCCTGCAATACATGCTTGGTGTTGTACAATATTTTAATGTTTTATGTATACATACTACTATGTCCTGTGCCAGAACTCACCTATGTGCCCCTGCGATGGCACCTTCAGGATGATAAATTTTTTGGCAAATGTGTTTTTATTACCTTGTAATGTCAAATAATGAAACCCCCTACTGGGTGCATAGTTTGAATTATCTATGAGTAATGAATTTTACAAAGAAATTATCTATATTAATAATTTACTGAAACATGTTATAAATTGAAGTGTTGTATTTGGAGAAATGTAATAAGTGATAGCCAGAAACAGGTATGTTTGATTCCTTATTGTAAAGGTTAATGAGAATATTGTTAATGGAACCAGAGTTGGATGGGTGATTGCTGTAAGGTGTAAAAAATTATAAGTGTGTTCACATTTTGACAAATGAAATAATTAGTAAGTTTGTATCCTTTCATACTTTGTGTAAAAGTAATGAAATATATATGTCAAATTTGTATTATATATTCAGGTGAAAATTTGAAAGAATTTTTGTAGGGTTTTATTTATTGCTTTGTTTCCATATGGGTTGTATCAAACAATTTTGAGAGTAGCTTTGTTTACAAGTAAATATTTTATTTATCAACATGTACACACTATCACCTTCAAAATACACTAAAGAGCCAAAAAAACTGGTACACCTGCCTAATATCGTGCAGGGCCCCCCGAGCACGCAGAAGTGCCGCAAGATGGGCATGGACTTGACTAATGTCTGAAGGTATGCAGGAGGCAATTCACACCATGAATCCTGCAGGGCAGTCCACAAATCCAATCTGCACCAATTTGAGAAAGGGTTGCACGTCTGTCACGTTTAATGATTCTCGTCAGTCGTCGTTTGTCACGTTCTTTCACAATCTTTTTCCGGCCGCAGCGATGTCGAAGATGTGATGTTTTACCGGATTCCCGATATTCACGGTACACTCGTGAAATGGTCGTACGCGAACATCCAAAGGTTATCGCTATCTCGGAGATGCTATGTTCCATCTCTCGTGCGCCGACTATAACGCCACTTTCAAACTAATTTAAATCTTGATAACCTTGCATTGTAGCAGCAGTAACCAATCTAGCTGCCGAGCGCATCGCGTTACTCCGATTGGTTCCATACCTCTGTTATTTGCATATTCACGCCTATACCAGTTTTTTTGGCTCTTTAGTGTAGTTATCTTGCACAGCAATATGGCATTTATGTTGAAATGTGTCTTGGAAGTGTTTTTCTCTAGACATATCAAGCACCTTCTTCAATTAGCCCTGGATCTCCACAGTGATGTCAAAATGGTGACATTTGAGTTGATTTTCATCTTCGGGGAAAAGAACTAAATCTGCTGGAGCCAAATCTGGCAAGTAGGATGGGTGCAGAAGCAACACCATGTTGTTTCCAGCGAGAAACGGATGAGAAGAGGTCGGTGACGGGTGCATTGTCTTTGTGGAACATCCAGTTTCTTGTGTGACAAATGTGGATGCTTTGCCTAATGTCCTCCTTCAATCGTGTCAAAAGCTAACAGGCAAGGCAGGTGTACAGTTTGACCTAGTGCATGATCATCTTTTTTAACATTCGCAGCATTTTGCATTGAGAATTCATCCCCTTGGGCCAGATTGTCAATAGTGTGCTCTACTCCCAGGTTTTAAGGCGTCCGAGGGAGGACATTTGGTGAAAGTGTCTGATTTGTGCCATGCGAGAAATTGGATGCTCCTGATGACAGGGCAACCAGTCACCGAACTCTCTTCACGTGAGAGTTTCTCATCAGAAACTATATAGTATTGCTTCCGCACACATCCTATTCACCAGATTTGGCTCTAGTGGATATAGCCCCCTTCCTGAAGATGAAGATCTAGCTCAAAGATTGTTGTTTTGATGACATTTTTGAGATCTAACATGAATCACAGACTACTTCCAAGGTCACATTCCATAAGTTGCAGGAACATTGTGAAAGGGAACCATTTTGAAGGTGATAAAATGTCAATTAAGTACTTTCTTGTACACTAAACCAGTCTCAAAACTTTTTGTTACAATCTCTAATTTAGGTTGACTATGGTTGTACTGATAATGGTATTGATTTTTGTCCATTTCATGTAAGTGGGGTAAATTTTGGCAGTTTTAGAAAATTTGCGTGGCCACAATGTATTCTTCTGCGATAGCTGTTTTGTCAGCAAAGAAAACTGTGTTTGTAAATAAATTGATGAGTACAATGCATACTTGCATTTTCCTTAAGTTTTCTGTTGTGGTAGGCACTGAAAGACTGACGTTAGCTATCTTCGTCCAGTAATTGGTGATGGATATAGCAAGGTTGGCATTCCAACCTGTTTTATTTTTTTTTGACCAAGTAAGTTTGCTGGGGCTGTTTTTTTTTTTTTAGGGTAAAAAGGAGTGTAAGGAATTGGGGTGGCATTGTTTTGCAGTTTTTTTATGAGTGTGTCATTTTAAAGCATATTGTTTTGATGGAGCAATGGAAAATTTTACTTATATGGAAATAACATTACAATTATTATAACTTCGAGAGTTTTAACTTCAATGAAAGAACAAAACATTATACGTTCATAACTGTTCGTACAGATGCAGCTATAACACTTTTACTGAAGTTGACCTTACACTTGTTGAATTTACTAAATAGGCCAAATAAACAAATATATTTCTTACACTTCAAAAGAGTTGAAAGTGCGGCTGATTTAGGCCGCGTGCATTTCAAACATTCTAGTAACTGTTTAAAAATACATAATTTTCAAAATATGCTAACTTACTGTAATTAGCAACCTCTTGAACACTTGTTTTTCTATGGAATTCCTTGCACAATTACATTACTAAAATCACATTTGTCCTTCGCTGATATGAAATAATTTATTTGCAAAATCATTCATTAAAATCAACACATCCCATTTACTGAAACCAACAAACTTAAACTTTGGAATGTAAATTATATTTGTTGCGCTTTATGGCAGACACAAGTTGGAAAATGTCAGAACAAACCTTATTCCAACACAATCGAGGTACTCGCATAAACTTGATGAAAAATAGTACATGCACAATGGTGTTCATCAGGCTGGAATAGTTCCACTGATCGTAAGTGTTTGCATGCATAGTCATAATTGTTAACATGCATTTATGTTGACTCATTAAAAACCTTAAAAATTGCAAAATGCTTTAAAAACTTAATTTAAACCATAAAGGTTATAAGTATAATTAAAGTTTGAATTACTACTTTTAGTTTTCAGTACTAATTTATTCCATGGTATCACCAGCATGACTACATCCCACAGCAATTCATCAGATGATACAATACTTTGCAAAGAGAGCGTTGACTTATTATATACTGTTTAGGTTGGCCACATTTTCAAAATTTACCCTACTTATATAAAATAGACAATAGTCATTATTTTACAAGTTATTAAAATATTTGTGTAATTCAGCATGTTACATTTCATACAAATTACAACTTTGCCATTAATACGTTGGGCGCCGTTTATAGCATTTCAGTAGAATCTGTAATTCAAATTCTTGGCTTCTCAATTTTATATTTACCTCGTATGTATTCTTCAATACATTACACAAATTATACAGTTATCTCTCGATTCTTGTTATTGGGGTGAAAATTAAAACTTCTTAAACAAAATCTGCTATTACTTATATCATCGTTTCAAACACAATAACTTATTATTATTCATGAACTATTAATTAATTATTCATATTTACAAACATCTTGCAGTAATTCTTTCAAATATTTATATTTTTATTTCTTTTGTCATTTTTATGCCCACACGCCCATCTTTGGAGTTGGTGAGAATTGTTCTAAAGAAAAAATTAGTTCTATTTTACATTTACCTTACTTATGTTGTCTCATGTCCTCCAATTGGCTGTTATCTGACCATTACAAATCTCTCCGCCAATCAACAATGGCATGACTAAAGACAATTGGGATAATTTTATTTAGTACTTTTGTTTCATAAACATTTAATGCTGACTACTCTCTAGAGAAGAAATGAAAATAAACTGAATACTGTCTAGAAGTAAATGAAAAATACTTGCATATGATCTCTCTGTCAAATAAACTATTAAAATAACCAAAGAATATACTGTTAATTCATATAATAAAGCGTAATTTGGAATAATATTAAATGAATGAACAACATAAGCAAGTATGTACTGTGTAATCATATATAATTAAAATGTCTATGACTAACGGTAAACATAACCCGGAAAATCTGCAATGTTACGTAAACCCTCCCTCCCTCTTCGGTTTGGAACAAATTTTACACACTTTTTACAAACCGAAATAAATCTATTTGTTTGACGTGACCAAGCTTGGCTACGTCGATAAAGCCAACTTGATCTGCGGTGTTTCCAGAGTTGTGAAGTAATATGTGTGTGCTCTGCGGTGAGCTGATGAGATGTAGGGTCGTTTGGCCGACAGCCTAGGGACTCTGGTAAACACTCCGTCATACACACGTTGCCGAGGTTGTGGGCCACCTCGCACGCCTTACTTGATTATCAATAAAAACAGTGGTGCTGGTTGTTAAGGTATTTATTACCCCGTTATGTACACTCAACTATACAGAAGACACGTGGCCTGAATGGCCCGGAACTACAAGCGACCACGTGGTCTTATCATGTGAAGCTCGAAATGCACTTTTGATTCCCGATAAATAATAACGTCGCTCTCCCCTCGGCGCTATGCAAGTTAAGTAAGGAAAGAGATGATGATAATGATTTATAACGTTATGGATGCGACTGGATAGATTTATAACGTTATGGATGCGACTGGATACTGTTCGACAGATGATGTCCTTGCTAGGGCTTCTGCGGAGTGGGGAGAGCGTACGTCCGAGCTCGTCCAAGTCCTGGCGAATACTGGCCGGAAATGTGCGCCGGCTTCCGCTACCTAGGCGCAGCTGACGCCATGCGGTGAAACGGTGAAACACAATATACACTGAAAGATGATTATGGGATGGAAAATGATATGAACTAAATTAACACAAGAAAACATAATTACCCTTACACAAATACATAATAAAAATGATAATACTTATTCTAAATGTTTTCATTGCACCAGCCACAGCATTGCCAAATGTAGAATGTCACATGTCTCTGGCTGTGGCTGGGCAGATTGTCTCCGATGACAAAACAAATTATTTATTAATTACACACTGACACTATTAACAAATACACTGACGAAATAAACTGAATAAATAATAAACACTAATGCACTCGTGCCCACAAGCCTGTCGGTGTGGTGCGTCTGGTGTGGACATACTACGGCAGTCAGTGGGCAAAAGGACTCTTGAACGTGTGGTTCACGTCATGTTAATTTCCTATAATTGCTGCAATATCCTTTTTACATTTAACTTCACAATTCACAATAATTATACATTCAAGTTCTAATCTTACAATATTTGATAAACATGAGATACCTTAACTTATAATATTTTACATAGTTATCCAGTTGCCTAAATTTTTTGTCTTAGGTTTTCCAAAATTAAAGTATTTGTTCTTACCAAGTTAAAACATTTTGTTTTTTCTTGTTCCCCCCCCGCCCCCTTTTACTCCCTGGTGGTTGTATCACCACTCACTATACTTACTCATTGGTGTTTTGTCATCCAAGCCAAACTATTTATAACTAATTTTGCATCTATCTATCACATCAGGAACTGCATTTGTATCTAGACATAACACTCTGCCTGCATCAGTATACATATTATCTTTGAATCATGGATTTTATTTCTGGTTCAATTTATTATGATCTCTATGACCTAGTCAATGTCAAATATTTTCATTTATTAAAAAAATAAAACCTTTTATTAGTTTTATACAATGTATCCCACATGTCTCTTCTCCTTGTATACATTTAACTACCTTTTGTAATATATTAACTGTTTCTTTGAAAATTTTGCACCTTCTTTGCTATTGTATTATAAATATTTATAATGTAATCTTTAACTTAAAATTACATTTCTTACCTTAATACTTTATAAACTGTTTCTTTAAAATACAACTTATTATCTCTATGGCATTTTTACTTTACAAAATTTTCAGAATGAAAACCATTAATTTTCTTACCTACAAAAATTATATATAAATTTTTTTCTTATTCTAATTTGCCTGGTCTGTCTTCAATCAATTTTCTTTCTTTTTCGTCTGCTTCCAACCCTTCTCAATTTTTTTCCCTTTTTCCTTTCTTTTTTCCTTATTACCTTTCTCATACAGCACTTCAATTTTTCCTCTTTTCCCTACTGCCTGAATTCTACCCCTATTTTGTCTTTTCTTTTTCCTCATTACCTTCCCCATGTAGTACTTACCTTTTTTCTTTTCCTTACTGCCTTAACTTTATCCCCCTTTTTTCTTTTCTTTTTCTGCCTTACATTTCCTGTACAGTATGTCAACCCTTTTCTTTCCTCTTTCGACTTAAAATTTAACCCTTTTCTTTCTTTTCCTTTTCTTATCTTTTCTGTTTTTGTGTGCCCGTTCAAAATTTACCCCTTTCATTTTCTTCAATCTTCCTCTTTTCCTGAATGTTTTGCTTTGTGGTTCATCTGACCCCTCCAATGGTCCTTTAATTTTTTCCGCTTTACTGATCGCCCTTCTCACCTTGTGTGTTTATTCAAATTTTTTCAATCCCCTTTTCTTACAATTTTCTCTAGTTTGGTATGTCTGTCCCTTTTGTTTATCTG
>NQII01001087.1:203725-226490 GCA_002778355.1 Clitarchus hookeri | reverse complement strand
ACAATAATTTCAACATTACTTTACCCTCATGCATGTATTGTTTTGGTCCCACTATTATTTACAAAATTATTTTCCACTTCCCTTTCAAAAACTGTTATCCTTTATACAACATACTATTATTATCTAATGATACAGAATACTGTTTACTCATTTCATCACCTTTACATTACCCTTCCATATCGTGTTCATTTACTATAAACCCATCTTGTTCAATTCTATGTAATATATTTTTTCCTTTCATTCCCTGTGATTTTGTTTATAAGTTTCCAATGCTTTTTCTAAATTATTAAAACCCATTTCCATACCTTTATGTATGTCTTCAATACCGGTTTGCATTTCTTTCTGCCTTGCTTCGCTACTCTTTTGTATGGGTAACATTTTTTTTTAATATCAACCCCAGTGTTTGCTTCATCTGAGGCGTCCATATTACATTATCCCCAAGCCCTACATCCTTGGTTTTTTTTCCTTCACAATTATTCATGTTCACCATAAATTATAACAATTTTTGTTAAAATTCGGTACTTGCAGAATTTTTCTGCTTCTAACTTGCAAGAACACAAAAAGAAAATTTTTTTTCTCTCCTGCACTTGCGTTTTATGGAAAAATTCTTCCTCAATGTTCCTCGATGAGGAAACTGCTTACTGCATCTGCAGACGTACTTTAGATGTTCTCAGCATACCTCGGGCATCGCATCTTTTCCCGCCAAACGTCTCAAAGTGTAGCATAAACTCTGTCGAGGTTGGTCCTTCCCTTTGCCGAAAACTGCAGATTTTGACGTTCTAGAAGTTCATATTTTAGCTTCANACTCTGTCGAGGTTGGTCCTTCCCTTTGCCGAAAACTGCAGATTTTGACGTTCTAGAAGTTCATATTTTAGCTTCAGAAGTTCTAGATGGTCACGAAGTTCTTGTTCAGCCACACGCTGGGTCGCCAGTTATTACATTTCATACAAATTACAACTCTACCATTAATACGTAGGGTGCCATTTATAACATTTCAGTATAATCAGTAGTTCAAATTCTTAGTTTTTCAATTTTATATTTACAGCATGTCTCTTCTTCAATACATTACATAAATTATACAATTATCCTTCTATTCTTGTTATAGGGGTGAAAATTAAAAAACATCTTAAACAAAATCTACATTTACTTATATCCCCTTGTGCCAGAGCACAAGAAATTATAAACAACAAAACTGATTTAATACCAGTATTTTGCAAAATAAATATTTATAATGACCCAGCACCCTAAAAATGTTTACAAACAACTTTGAAATTTATTAAAGCTGATATTCACAAACGTTACTAGATTCCAGATCCATTCAAAATATTTTAAACTTAACAAAACATATTAAAAAACGTGGAATAAACAATGAATTGCTCAGTAAAATAGAGAATATTTAAAACTTGATATACAAATTACCTGTAGAATACAATGATTTAAAACTATAATAATTTTCAGAATACGAAGTGTTACGCTGACCAGACTTGCAAATATGAGCAATTGTAAAAAAGGAGGGCAGCCTTAAGAGCCCAGTAGAGCCTCCTTTATATAATATGAACACAAAAAATATATCGGTGGAGGCAGTCAAATGACCCGTCAAAGCTCCAACGATTAAAATTATAATAAACAAACACATTTAAAAGTGATTACGCCCAACATGAGTGTCATGGACACAAAGTGTAATGAAAAAAAGGTTGAAACATTCGTGGGCAGCAAACAAAACTAGACATTACACGTTAAAACTGGAAACATAGCAAAGCTAGGGTTTTAGTTAAGCCTAAACCAAATTTAGACTGGCGTCCGAAACAACAATTTTTAAAAAACTCTAACTTACCGCATNTACCTGTAGAATACAATGATTTAAAACTATAATAATTTTCAGAATACGAAGTGTTACGCTGACCAGACTTGCAAATATGAGCAATTGTAAAAAAGGAGGGCAGCCTTAAGAGCCCAGTAGAGCCTCCTTTATATAATATGAACACAAAAAATATATCGGTGGAGGCAGTCAAATGACCCGTCAAAGCTCCAACGATTAAAATTATAATAAACAAACACATTTAAAAGTGATTACGCCCAACATGAGTGTCATGGACACAAAGCGTAATGAAAAAATGGTTGAAACATTCGTGGGCAGCAAACAAAACTAGACATTACACGTTAAAACTGGAAACATAGCAAAGCTAGTGTTTTAGTTAAGCCTAAACCAAATTTAGACTGGCGTCCGAAACAACAATTTTTAAAAAACTCTAACTTACCGCATGCTCAAGACAACTCATCTACGGCACACAAACATTAAAGACAATAAAAAAAAAAAAGCCCAACTAACACACAATTTGCTGTCCATGACTCACAGTTTCATATTGCTCTCACATCACGGCAACTCGGGCAACAAAATATAATAGATGGTGCCTCATCACAGCAAAACTTCCTAAAGACAACAAATTTGACAGCTTAAAGCTCCTTTGGGACTCGTACAGGCGACAACCGGGCGTGGAATAGAAGGAGCTCTAGGTGTGCAACGACTTAGATAAACTGCCCTGTTGACAAAAAAAATATGATTTATGAGAGGAGGGGAAATCAAGGAAGGGGGAAAAAAGGGTTGGAAAAGGGAGGGGATCGGAGCAGGGCAAAAAGCAAGCCACCCCGCAGAGTAGAAAAAGATGACATCTGGTGCGGCAAGCACTAGCGTCACACTCTTCTCAAACACAATAACTTATTATTATTATTCAGCTATTAATTATTCACATTTACAAACATCTTGGAGTAATTCTTTTATTTATTTTTATATATATATATCAGTTATTTCTTTCTTTCTTTCTTATAACATTGTTATGTCCACACGTCCATCCTTGGAGGTGGTGAGAATTGTTCTAAGGAAAAAGTTAGTTCTATTTTGCATCTGCCTTACTTATGTTTTCTCCTGTCCTCCGNTGAGAATTGTTCTAAGGAAAAAGTTAGTTCTATTTTGCATCTGCCTTACTTATGTTTTCTCCTGTCCTCCGATTGGCTGTCGTCTGACCATGACACATCTCTCTGCAAATCAGCAATGGCAAGACTACAGAACCAGGATAATTTTATTTAGTACTGTTGTTTAATAAACATTTAATGCCGACTACCCTCTAGACAAGAAATGAAAATAAACTGAATAATGTTAAGAAACAAATGAAAAGTATTTGCATATTATGTCTATGTCAATTAAATAACCAAAGATTATACTGTTAATTCATATAATAAAGCCTAATTTGGAATAATTAAATAAATGGACAACATAAGCAAGTACTTTGTAATCATATATGTAGGCCATTCACGGTTACTTCACACTTTTCTGAAGCCCTGCTAAAGTAATTTTTCTGGTTACCAATTACGTATCTTTCCGCTACATGTAAACATAAACACTGCCATGTGACTAATATATTTTAACTGTCAAATGCTTTGTTTACTGTTTGCAGCTGTTCAAATAATTCTGTCATTTTTCAAATGCCATTTCGTACGAATGTTTACAATTTAGGCCTATAACCATATTTAGGTCAGCTTTATAACTTTTTGACAATGTCTGTATCGACAATAGTTCTTACGGTTATTATTTTACATTGTAAACATATTTGTTATACACGTAATGCACGTTAATATTTGTGCCATGACTGTGTTTAACCCTGTTATCACTGCGGGTGAAAGAACTGTACTATTTAACCTCTTGTTGTTGAAATATTTTGGATTATTTCTTTAAAAGGACGGTCTCAGTTAGAATAAATATTAAAACGAAGGAACAGCCAATCCAACGAAAAGACACAGTAAATTCAAGCACGCAACTCATGCCGCTTATATTTTGTACGTAGCAGCGACAAACTTAAAAGATAGTGGTGATCATGCACACAAATAAGCCTACCGTAACTTTTACTCCGCTAATATTTCTATGCATTGGTTCTTACTGTTTGCTAGGTTTATTTCATTATTTATTTTAATTTATCTGGCTGGGCTTAGTATTTTGTTGGGATTGTGGCAAACATTCAAATCACAGAAACGTAAGCACGTTACACAATTGTGTTTCAAACACCTAGGGCAAAGTTACGTTGTGATAAATAAACAGACGTTACTTTCAAAACATTAATTTCGTCATAAAAACAGTTTACGTGTTAAAACATATAAATTTCGCAAGTCCAATATTTGCAATCACATACACACTGGTCCAACGTAACGTAAAAACAACAATACTCTTTCACACACAGCGGTCACGACGCAGATTACAGTATATTTATACCTGCCGTAGAAAAACAGATTTATCACAACATCGTAACTTGCCTAGGTAGGTTTAAAAATCACAATGTGTAGAAACTTGATATGGTAGTTTTATTTTTCGCAAGAAGAGAAAATAACGCTTCATTCAGTCTCTTTTTTCTATGAGCAAGACGCTGTGGCCAGTTGCCACTTCTGCNGCAAGAAGAGAAAATAACGCTTCATTCAGTCTCTTTTTTCTATGAGCAAGACGCTGTGGCCAGTTGCCACTTCTGCCAACTTCGGATTTGTAACAGTCCCACCATTACATTCAAATATATAATAATAATTATTCAAACAATAAAATCTCGTTTCAGTCGTAAATTAAAAATTCAAAAATTATTATTTTTGCTGTAATAAGTATGAAATACGCTAAAATTGAAAATTTGTATAATTTTTTTGCTGCTACTAGTGGTGCAAAACTTCCCGAGAGAGAGAGAGAGAGAGAGAGTGACAAGCTCCGCTCCGCCTATTCTCTTCTTCTTCGGACGAAAAAAAAAACACCATGTCACTAGGGCCTACGCACCGTAAATTGCGCTGATTTTTTTTTTTAACTGTAACAATGAAATATGTTTTCTTCAGCGCTACCTATAAATTTAAATATATCAATAGGCAACGTTTAATTTACAAATACATACGAAAAAACAAGGTTAAAACAATATTTTATCTGTGAACTGTTTATTACTAGCCGTTGCCAACACATAGCTGCTCTCACTGTTTTTAATTTGTATTTAATACGAAATAAATATTACAAGTTATAGAAGATACTAAGTTAAAGTTTCATTTATTAAAGAATACAATAATTTAAAGTTAATTACAGTGCTACATATTTGTTTTNAGTTAAAGTTAATTACAGTGCTACATATTTGTTTTTACAAGTTATTTAAAACACAGGATGACATGTAACTCCTAGGGTGATTTTTCAAAGAATCTTTTCAAAAGTATCAAAGATACCGTGAATGGATTATAATGAAAATGTCTAAGACTAACAGTAAACATAACCTTGAAAATCTGCACTTTTACNAAGATACCGTGAATGGATTATAATGAAAATGTCTAAGACTAACAGTAAACATAACCTTGAAAATCTGCACTTTTACAACCATATACAGCAAACACCTGTAAAGATTTTCCCTGACAAGTTTTCCTGTTTTGAAAGCTAACATAATTTTGAACATGATCTGTAAATAAAGTAATTTGACCTTTTTAAGAAGTATTCCAGTATAATAATCCTAAATTTTTCAGTTCCTTCAGAAACTTAAAAGTGTTTGTTTGTAGCATGTTACACATTATTATTTTGATGTGATTGTTGTTAACTGTTTAAGCTTTTGGGGGGGATTGTACTGAAAATATTTAATCACTAGTTATTGATGTGCAATGGGCTCCTTGACCAGAATAATTATTAAACCAAACAAACCTCCAATACACTTAAAGTGGAAACTCAAGCACACAATTCTTATTGCATCCCAAAACCATAGTGGCAACAAACAAAATGGTGGTTAACATAAAAAATCTTATGCATGTACACTAATACTTCAACTTTTATTTTGCTCATTTTTTTCTCAAGTGTTATTATTATTATTATTATTTTATTCTGACGGGGCTTTAGTACTTTGAGCAATTTATTGGAGGTTTTGCAAATATACAGTTCACTAAAAGTCTAAGCACGTTACATAATTGTGTGTGAAACATCCTGATTAAAGTCACAAAGTCGGGATATAAAAAGAATGTGGCCTTTGTACAATTGCTCTGGAAGGGTCATTCTACGTGAAATCAGCAAATTTGGAATTTTTGGGTTGCTGAACTATTTTGTATTTTTTTTATAATTTAACAATGGTTATTTTCATTAAATAGTCCATAACCAATTTTATTAAATTTTTATCTCACCATATGGGATTTAGGCTATTTCATGTGGAGTGCAGTGCGATAAAATCGGCTCTTGCAATAGTTTACAGGTACGTCAATATCTTATCTCCTGTTAAAGATAATAAGTTTTTATTTTCACCAACAGGCAGATAAGATATCAAGCTTCCTTTTGATTAAACTTACTACAAACATAATTTTAAAGGCTTAAATTTTGGGCTTCAGCAATTCAAAGAAGCTATTTTCAACATCCTGTAGATTACAAAAGAACTTTGAACAACAAACTTTGGTATTCTTTTTATTGGTACTCTAGGTATCGCTCTTTGACCTCGTGCATTAAAATGACAGTGTTTCTTCACCCTTTCTGAGAAAAAGTTTTTCCAATTTTGCTAACTTTACAGGCATATAGAATAAAAATGGCTGAAGGGGGTTTTTTTTTTGCAAGAATAAATCTCAATTTTTATGTAACCAAACCCCATAGAAAAATGTTTGATGTTTAAAGTGGTTTAAAAGTTATAAACACTGTAATACCTTACAAAAATCAATTATGGGTTTGAGCTGCTAAGAAAAGCCATTTTTAACGTCCTGTACTTTAACAAAGAGCTGTGAACCACAAACATTTGTATCTTTTTATTAGTAATCTTAGGAGTACTGTTTGACGTTATGCACTCAAGTCACCGTATTTTCTTATCCTCTATGAGAAAGAATTTCTCAAATGCCAACTATTTGCAAACATTATAAAGTCACTTAACTAAGCAATATATTTTTTCAGAATGTAAACTTCTCTTAGTATGTAGTTAAACACACTTTAACAAAGTATTATGCTAAAAAGTGATAGTTTACTAGTTGTAATCATCCAGATAACTTACACAAATATCACTGTTGATGAATAAGTGCTTGTGTATAGCTAAAAATGTAGTGCAATTTCTTGTTCATTGGATCCAAATTCAGCATTTTAAATTAAAAGTATGACAACTTGTCTTTAGGCATTCGTCATAACAAGATGTCGCTAGTAAGCTTAAAAAACATGAATTGTCCTTGATTTACTTATCAGAATGGTGGTATAATGAATAATTAAGCAAAATAATAGTGGTGTAACCTACCCATAATAGTTGTCAATGGAAGTTTAGTGTGGAAAGTCTACCATGGTACTTAAAATTTGCATAAGTTTAATTAAATTTTTTAAGAAGATTGTTCAGTTTTAATGATAAGAAAAATTTTCTCTTGGGNTAAAATTTGCATAAGTTTAATTAAATTTTTTAAGAAGATTGTTCAGTTTTAATGATAAGAAAAATTTTCTCTTGGGAAATGTTGTACACACTTCTGGTGGCAGTGAACTCAATAGGTGTTAAAATATCCAGAATGTTTTTTTTTCCCTCCTGCACATCATTTCTTTCTGCAAGTTTGAAGGTGGTAGGTGGACCACTTGAATGAAAAAATACCTCTTTAATATCATTATGTTCTTCTGATACCTCTAGCATTTTCCAAAGAGCCATTTATTGTCATACACACAAGCCATGTAGTCTAGGAGTTTGAATACAAAGTTAGATTGTTCAAAAGATGAAGAGATGCCACTCATTTTCGAAGTAGTCCAGTCTTGAGAAATGCATATGTCTTAATGTCTGAGGCACTTCATCTACTTCTTCTGTATATACAAAGACAAAGTGTATACTGTTTATATTTTCCCTTCTGAACTGGTACATNGCACTTCATCTACTTCTTCTGTATATACAAAGACAAAGTGTATACTGTTTATATTTTCCCTTCTGAACTGGTACATTGCCTCTGGTGTTGTGGTGTGGTTTGTGGTTGTTCGCTGTAGATTTACTTTTGCCACTAACCGTTTTACTGTCCCCCCTACTCCATCACATGGCCCTTTACCGTAACTTGATGCAAAAAAACTGCCTGGAGGTCTAATTTGTTTTGGTATTTACATAAATTCGCAAAGTTTTTTTCTGTTTTTGTACTGTTGAGCTGCACCATTTGAGAAATAGATTGCTTTCTTGATACTGGGGTTGATGTCAGACTTAATGATTGGTATCAGCTTTATATAGAATGCATAAATGGAAGCTGTGTTGTGGTTTAAACAGTCACTTTTACAGCAGGTATAACCATCACCGCCTTTGTAATAAATGCGTAACGGGTGGAGAGTTGCCTGGTTGTTTACCCATAGCCTTGTACCTCATCCTGGATGATGGAGTAGTTTTCTGAGAAGTCACCAACAACCACACTCCATTTGTTTTTTATTATTATTATACTGATTGTATTTTGGCTACATAGTGATGGTTTTCCGATTTCAATGTATGCATTTTGCTCAGGAGGGTTTTTCTTAAAACTCTTTGTAGGTCGTCACAACTGTCACAAGATCACAGCGATTTGTTGTGACCCACTGCTGGTAAGTGATAGTTTCTTCTTCGTTTTCCATTTTTAATTATCATTGAAGAACATCAACATGTGGGCAGTTTGCACACCCCCCCAAACATACATGATTCATTTTCAATGTCACACACAATCTTCTTAATGAGGTCTGTAGCCCAAGTTTTGCAGTATTTGACATGAGTTTTTTCATTTTGGTGAGTNCACACACAATCTTCTTAATGAGGTCTGTAGCCCAAGTTTTGCAGTATTTGACATGAGTTTTTTCATTTTGGTGAGTGGTACAAACACACACACACTGTGTTCCATGAGGTCCTGCTAGAATACACCACTTTCGATAAACCAAATTTTTGCTGTCAGAGGACTCTCCTTGAAGTTAATGTACAAATTTTTCAAATTACAAATGATTAGGCATTTTTGTTTTAACTGCTTTGCACCTTCAAGGTGAACTGACAGTATCTTTCTCTCCAGGACATGGCCTACTGACATCATCGTTTTGATAAAATTAGGTGAACAAACCTACAATATTCTGCGACAAAATTTTACCTGGCCTTTTCAAGTTTACGTCAAGTATCATTCCATATTCATTCATGAGGTCTCTGGTCTTCGTAATAAGGTAAACAGAAACTCCAAATTCTTTAGCATATGTTTCGATTGTCCAGCATTTAGGGGTTTCACCGATTACCTTTATTCTCTCAGCATTAGAAGTACATGTTAATCTTTGTTTAATACTTTCAATCAAGTAGGTCATAGCATCACTTTGTGTTCATGACTGTCTCATCACTTTCCTCAAAATTTGGGACATTAAATGTACTAAGCAATGTCTTTTTTACTGCTGTAGAAAATTTGGTTGCTGTTCTTTCCACATCTCAGTTTTTTTCTCATCACTGCGTTTTATCATCTTTATTGGTGACAGACCCAGTGAGCTAGCAGCTTCATTTATGGTTTTCATGACAACTTCAAGGCTAGAAAATGTTGCATCTTGTTAACAATCTTAGTATTCCTCACTTCCTTTAGAGCTAAGTCTTTTTAGACAAGAACAACAAATTTACTTGCCTGTTGTTGGAAATAGCAAGTCTGGACATCTGTCACTTAGTTATAAACTTATTTCTCTTAACTGCTTTTTGATAGCTTTCTTATGGCATGAAAAATGGTCACTACAGCTACCTCCAAATAAATATTTGTCTACAAATTGTTTATGGTGGTAAGTGCAAAGAGTACTTAACGTCTACACAGGTAGCTGGCCTTTTAAATAAAGCAATGTCTCCAGGAATGTAATCAGCAACACTTTTTGTGATCGACTTCCCATAAGAATTGTTCTCAAAACTACCTTGTCATCAATGTACTGAAAAAACCCATTTCTTTTAACTACTAATCTCAAATGTTTTTGAAAGGAAGTATAAAGTTTACAGTAGTAATTGTCATTCACTTAGTATTCAAAATGCATCACAATTACTACGATACTCTTAAGTCGTAATGAACGTGAAAGAAAAAAAAAAAATTGTTCCATTAAAACTTTGCACAACTGAAAGAACATAAGACTACACTGGGCAGAAACTCACAACTGACTTTGACAGCAAGTTGAAACATGTTGACACAGGTGTCTGCAGGTTTGACTGAACACCAGTAAGCATGCATTCTCACAACATGCAGCATGTAGGAGCATGCATTGTTTCTTAAAATAGTAAGGAAAAATATATTTTTCAGTTTCTACAAATTTCTGGTAATCATAGTGCCTAAAATTTAAACATATTTTATTTTATACACGTTAAAAATAAGCACTTCATCACAAACAATGATATTTCCAAGTTACAGAGGGTGCTGCTTATACCTTGATACCTGCCAAATGCTGAAGTTTGGAAGTAGGTATTGAATCTGCTCTGCGGCGTGAGGCGCCAGCATTTGATGCTAGCCCTCAGTGACAGGGCATAGGAATACGTCGACACTGTTGTCTCTAGGTCCAATTTACTAATAAATTACACTTTATTTGCGAGTTCACATAATCGAGTTTTATTGTTGCTTGAACAGGTTAACNGTTCACATAATCGAGTTTTATTGTTGCTTGAACAGGTTAACTGGTACATGAACTCAGGAGACAAACTCCCCTCCCCTTTTTCTATGTAGGCTACGTGTGGTTTGACGCCGCGATTGGCATCGTGGGAGGGGGGGGGGAGATTCTTCACACTTGGTGTAGAACTACTTATCTGACACTGCAGCGCTGTATTCCCTCGGCTGGCGGCTTGGAACTGCTCTCGAACTTGGTGGGCGTCTCGGCGCCTGGCTTCGAAGTTCCTTCTTCCCGGGTCCACGCAGTACTCTGCGCCTGACGACGGCCGGCTGCCGTCGACGTCTGCTCGCGGATTCGCTCCGTCCTCTTCCGTTTCCGTCGGCCGACTGCCCCGCTTGGTCCTGCTCCTCGTGGTTATGTAGGCTTGATCACCATATTCGACTTGCCCCATCTCTGCACGTGTCCGGGGTGCTTGTCGTCCCCCTGGGTCATAAAACACGTGGCCGCTGCTCGTGTGGTCCGCAGCCGGCGTGGCGTCGTCCCTTGGTTCTGGCCTGGAAGTTTATTGTCCCGTTCTGCACGCACGCCCGCTAAAAGCTCTCATGGTTTATTGCGGTACAAGCCTGGGACAGACGCAGCTGGTGGTGGGATCTCGGTGTCCCTTGGGCAGCTGCAAAATGTGGCTGTGTCCGCGCCCTGGTGCCTTCCATTGTCTCCGGATGTCGTCTGCACGTGCAGGAACAGTTGCACATGCAGAAACCTTTGGTAGCACGCCTTTGTAGCTGCGAGGCGCGGTCGCGCCCTCCTGGCGTCACTCTTCCGCCGGCACGTCCGCTAACCCTTAATCTTTATTGTCGGTTGTCCGCCTGCGAGCTTCGCCAGAGCGTGTGTTCTGACGAATAAAATATAGGGACGCAGAATGCGTCAACCTTATAAACTGTCACTTTTAACCAAAATTTGTAGTTGTCAGGGTTTAACAACTGAAGAAGATGTTTACAATCTGAAAAATATATATATACTGCTTTGTTCAGTAACTTTGAAATGACTGCAAATTTTTGGATTTTGAGAAATTTTTTCTAATAAAGGATGACAGAAGACTGTGATTTCAGTGTACAAGGTCAAAGAGTATTCTTTAGGCCTCTAATAAAAAAAATCCAAATGTTTGTGGCTCAAAGCTCTTTGTAAGATACAGGCTGTTAAAAATGGCTTTTCTGAGCAGCTCAAACCCATATTTATTTTTGTAAGCTATTTGGGTGTTAATAACTTTTAAACCACTTTAAATCACAGAACTTATTCTGTGGGGGTTGGTTACGTAACAATAGAGGTTTATTTCTGCAAAATAAAAAAAACCTTCAGCCCTTTTTATTCTATATGCCAGTAAAGTTTGCAAATTTTGGGTAATTTTTGGATTTTGAACATATTTTCTCAGCAAGAGTGAAGAAACAATGTGATTTGAATGCATGGGGTCAAAGAGTGGTACCTATGGTATTGATAAAAAAAAATACAAAGTTTGTGGTTTAAAGCCTCTAATGACGCAGTATTATTAATTTTCGTGATACGCGGTTCATTTTCCTTCGCTTTGCCATACGTCCTAAAATTGTTATCGGGTTTGAAATTAAAGTCGTGGGAGTGTCTTTATCTGGCATCCGGTTGCCGTTTTTCGGAAGTCGTAGTTTTTGTTACGCGTCAGCATTAGTGATGGAAGCTTTCCGAACTGCGTCAACAGTTTTTGTTCTAGAAGGTTTTAGTATCTTTTACTAAAACGCAGTTTGGATAGTGTGGGAAGAGCGTGCGAGGCGACACACGCTATGCTCATATTTGGTTGCGTTTGATGCTCTGGGGAGAGGGGGGTGGATAGACACATTGTAACAAATACTCGTGTGCCTGTCGAAGGCCGAACAGTCGACACCTAGTGCTCCAGCAGTCGACACCCAGTGCTCCAGCAGTCTACAACCAGTGACTCGCCAAGGCCGCGTCGAGCGTAGCGCTTAACCCCCACACCGGCACACTGGAACTTGCTCGTTTATTTCTCCACCGGTATGGGAGGTCACCGCCTCTGTATTTTCTTGTGAGGCAAGTTTATGAGACTTAAATAAATAATTAAAAGGACTGTGTCACTGCTCTCTGTTAGTTTGCCTGTAAACCAGTTCGTACTTTGCATACCTAAAGATTGTATGTAAACTGTTTCAGTTGATTGGTAAATAAAAGTACAGAAGAAATAAACTGGAACTTGACATTATTTCATTGGCACCTTTTTAAAGAGTTTCATGTTACTACCATTGAGCTAACCAAGTGGTAATTTCCAGCCGTCAATACCAGACGAGCATCATTACAAATATGGCGGCCCTAACACGCCGCTCCAATATTACAAATATGGTGCCTAACTGTGGGGCTGCAATATTATAAATATGGCCAGAACGCAAGGCTGGAATATTACAAATATGGCTGCTCAGCCGCGGGACTGGATTAACCGCACCTGAAGGCTCAGGGATCTACAAACATCGCAACAGCACAACATCACGTTACCGGCAGTTCCGAGCGGGTCTACGAGCGACGCCGAAGTTCCAGGTACGAGAGGACTACATTCAACAACAGCAGTGTAAATAATAAGAATTCATCAATCCACACCAGGGAACTCTTCAGTGAAGTCATCAACAAAAATAACGTCATCATCTGTTTAGTTTGTCAAAGGTTAGGTATATTGTAATTTTTATAAGTAAGGTTAAAAGTAATGTCACAGAATTTGATTAGAAATCGTAGCCAGTCTGACACAGAATTATATATATAATCGGTAAACAACCAATCGGTAATAGAAATGGCGCATTACTCAGACAGTGAGGTAGGCCTAAATGAAGAAATAGCCGATAGCAATTTAATATAAAGTAGATATGGGAAATGCCCCAGAATCTTCACAGGAAACGAATAGTCGGACAGAAATGTTTAATATCCGGTTGTCTTTACAGAAAGGACAACATGAGCTTAAATAGGAATTAGGACAAGAAATTAGGCGACAAGCAGGAAAGAGTGTGAAAATCATTGAAAGATTGGAAAGANGCTTAAATAGGAATTAGGACAAGAAATTAGGCGACAAGCAGGAAAGAGTGTGAAAATCATTGAAAGATTGGAAAGAGGGCTAGAAACTGGGGGGTTGAAATGGAAAAGAATAGGTTAGGAAAGGTTTCAACATTAACTGCCCCAAGTAATGAGAATAAAAACTGCAATGAAGTTAGTACTGGTTGTGACGATATAAGTAAAGAGGTTAAAACTGAGGAAAGAAATTCAAAAGTAGTTAATGGTCACTCAGTTTCTGTAAGAGAAAATCAATNCGTAAAGAGGTTAAAACTGAGGAAAGAAATTCAAAAGTAGTTAATGGTCACTCAGTTTCTGTAAGAGAAAATCAATTGCCGAGGCAGATTAATAATTTTGAAAAGAGTGTACCTAACAGTTGTAAAGTCAGTAAGGCTATGAGAAATGTAGTACAGGAAGGGAGACTTCAGGTTTGGGGGGTACAAGAAAAGGGTTATAGTGAATTAAAGCTGCGAGAGGGATNGGAGACTTCAGGTTTGGGGGGTACAAGAAAAGGGTTATAGTGAATTAAAGCTGCGAGAGGGATCAGCTGTTAAGTTACAACAGGCGAGAGTTGCTGAGAGCAGAGTAAAATATTATATTGAGAATAGGAGGTATCCTAGAGTGAAACACTATGATGTGTCGAGGAAACGTTTTGAAAGGAGAAGACAAATATTGAAACTAAGGGACAGAAAGGTAGCGAGGAAGATGAAAAGGAAAAGAAGGGTAGATTAAAGGCAGTAGGGAAAAGGAAGAGGAAAAAGAGGGGTAGATATAGGACAGTAGGGAAGAGGAAGAGAGTGGAGTATAGCATGAGGAAGGTAGTAAGGAAAAAGGGAAGGAAATGGAGACACAAAGTGAGAATGGAGAGGAAAAGGAAAAGAAAGAAAAAAAATGAATAATGGCAGATAGACTGCAATTTAGATTAATAAGATATATACTTAATTTTTTAATATTTTTATTATTATATATATATTTTTAATACTTTGATTATACGATAAATTGTTAGTATGAATGTTTAATAATAGGATAAAGTAATAACAACAGTACACTACAAGAATGTTTCTGTGTAAGAACATTGAATCATCATTTATATTATAATATGCAGTAACTTGTAGTTAATCAGTGCAACTTGAAACCGAAGATGGAATATTGAATTTCTGGAATGGCAGATACACTTTGTAAAACATTTAAGAAAATATAGTGTTAATGTAAAAGTGTGAGTGGGGTTATTTTCTATTGAGATGACAGTGAAAAATTCTACCGTATTAATGAACGTTATATATACACTTCGTGCTTTATTTCCAACTGTCTAATTCCATGTAACTGTTTAGAAGTGTTCGTTGTATTCATTATTATTATAATACAACTCTGCAGTTTTCTTGAAGTTGGTTGCAACATAATAATATTGCAATAACACTCAAACTGTTAAAACTTTGGTTTTTAGGAGGGAGCCATGCTGGTTATATTATTTGTAAGTGTTTAATGGNATAACACTCAAACTGTTAAAACTTTGGTTTTTAGGAGGGAGCCATGCTGGTTATATTATTTGTAAGTGTTTAATGGCAAGAGTAATGTTTGCTTTTATCAACTCTACTGTATACATCCGAGGCTAATTTGTCTGGTGTAAAAATACAATAGAAGAATTGTTTATTTACTTTATTAAAGTAAAAACAAAGTAAACTTTTGTATGCATTTTATTTGGAATTTAGAGACATTGTTAAGTGTTCAAGGTTGGCATTGCCATGTGTGAAAAATTTAGTTCATTCAGAATGTCTTGTATTAGCATTTTCAGTTCCATGTGAGTGTAAAATAAGCTCAGGATATAGTATTTGTTCTGTAACATAAAATGGCTGTTTTATGAAAATTATGTACAGAGAAGGCTGTTGGTTTTTCTAAGAATTATTTTAGAACTACAGTTAACCATTTTAGAATAAATTATTTTATTTTGCATTATTATATTCTGCATCGTTAATTGTGCATGAGTTAGTATGATTATCAATACAGATTGATAGATTCAATGCAACGGCATATCTGTATACTGTGCATATATATATATATATGCAGGGTCTTATTTTTAACAGAGAATGCTTGTGAATTTTCTTTAAAAGTCTGGATAGTTTTATTTCAAAATATGTACTTAAGTTAATGACATTTTATTACCATGTTTTATAATGTAATTAGTATACGTTACTATCGAAGATAAGACAATTGGCAAGTCCTTAGTAATACTTAACACAAAAATTGTGTAGAAGCTCACCACAATAATGGGATATGTTCATGCCTGTATGTGGTTTTTTTTCTTTACAAATACTTACTTTATCTGTTTTCTAGCATAACCATGACTGTTGTATCATAAAATATTCGTGATTAATAATGTGATATTGTAAAGAACAGTTAACTGTATTAGCAGTAGTATGAGTTGCTAATGAATCTAAGGAAACTGTTCTAAAGTAAATAGTGATGTAGAGANGTTAACTGTATTAGCAGTAGTATGAGTTGCTAATGAATCTAAGGAAACTGTTCTAAAGTAAATAGTGATGTAGAGAAAATAAGCCAAGAGAAGAATGGCTTTGCAATGTTTTTTTTTAAATTGTTCATGTATCTAAATGGGATTTATTTATGCAGAGTACCAAACAGGAAGTGCTATATGCATATTAACAAGTTTTGTTTTACATTTGAAAATTGTGTTAATATAAAGAAACATATAATTACTGTTATTTTGTATTCAGAGTTGACAGATGAAAGTTGAATAATTAATAACGTTAATTAAGGATACAGTACATGTTGTCTAAAGGTTGAGGTGGTTGAGATGTTTTATGGTATGGAGCCTTAAGTATATATATANAAGGATACAGTACATGTTGTCTAAAGGTTGAGGTGGTTGAGATGTTTTATGGTATGGAGCCTTAAGTATATATATAAATAAGGGTAAGAGGTTGCTCTAGTTTATGGTGTCCTGGGATCAGTGGCACAAGGAGTAAGTTTATTGGGATTGGGACAGGTCTGGGGCTCTTTTATTGTCAGCACTGACCTAATGTAAAGCAATCGCAGTGGCGTTTATAGTTTAGGGCAGACCTGGGTTCCCTTTTGTAAGTGTGTGTGCTGATCCCAGCGAGGAACGAGCAGCCCACAAGGAATCATCAATGGCATAGGTTGTGATTACACCCTCAACCACAAATTAGAACAACAGGTAAATAATGGTAATTGAAAAGTGAAATGTATGATTTTCTTCCAGCATCCCAGTAAATATCTTGTAACTTTTCTTCAACAGGTGAACTGTTATGAGTTTAATTACCACATTGTAAATGTAAATTGTTGGTAAAGAGCAGAGGCATAGTGGTTTGCAGAGTAGCCGCATACAAGATAGGTTTCACTTTGGGAAAGATTTCTTCAAAATCTATCCCAAACCGAGGGGGGTAATGTAATGACGCAGTATTACTAATTTTCGCGATACGCTGTTCATTTTCCTTCGCTTTGCCAGGCGTCGTAAAATTGTTATCGGGTTTGAAATTAAAGCAGTGGGAGTATCTTTATCTGGCATCCGGTTGCCATTTTTCGAAAGTCGTAGTTTTTGTTACACATCAGCATTAGTGTTGGAAGTTTTCTGAACTGCGTGAACAGTTTTTGTTCTAGAAAGTTTGAGTATCTTTTACTAAAATGCAGTTTGGATAGCGTAGTGACACATGCTATGTCCATATTTGGTTGTGTTTGATGCTCTGGGTAGAGGGGGTCGATAGGCATGCAGCTACAAATACTAGTGTGCCTATTGCCGTTCAGCAGTCGACACCCAGTGCTCCAGCAGACAACAACCAGTGACTCGCAGAAGCCGTGTCATGCAGGGCAAATTGCCCCCACACCAGCAACTTTAGTCTGCTCATTTAATTCTCAGCCGGTGTGGGAGGTCGCTGCCATCGTATTTTCTTCTTGCGAGGCAAGTTTTTGAGAAGTAAATGAATAGTCAATAAACGATTGTGGCGCTGCTCTGTACTTGTCTGTTTATCTGTGAACCTGTTCATACTCGGCATACCTAAAAGTTGTATGTGAACTGTTCCAACTGATTAATAAATTAAAATATAGAAAAACATACAAGAACTTGAAATTATTTCATTGGCACCTTTTTAAAGAGTTTCATGCTGCTACGACTGAGCTAACTGAGTTGTAACTTCCAGCCGTCAATNAACGTGCCGCTGCATCTTTACAATTCCTTTCTACACTACAGGATGTTAAAAATATATTTTTTGGGCTGCTGTTACCCAAAAGTTAAGCCCTTGGGTTAAAAGTCTAATATATAACAAAGTTATGTTGATAGTAATCAAAATAAAGCTTCAGATCTTATCTTTCTGTTGGTGAAAACAGAAATTAAATTTATTTAATGGGAGGTAATATATTGAGGTATTTGTAAACTATTGCAAGATCCAATTTTATCACGCGGTGTTCCACATGAAATGCCCTAAATCCAATATGGTGAGAGATTAAAATTTAATGAAAATGGTTATGAACTGCTCAATAATAAAAGTAACCATAGTTAAATTATAAAAAAAAAAAAATAGTCAAGCAAACCACATTTTTTCTGATTTCACATGGAATGACTTGGTTATTAAAACCATATAAACTTTGTCTGTTACTCGCCTTTACACACGTAATCCATGTAAGGCCTAGTAACAATGGTAATTTCATTAGAACATCACTTTATCTGACCAAACAAAATGACACAGTGTTNCGCTTAACCCCCACACCGGCACACTGGAACTTGCTCGTTTATTTCTCCGCCGGTGTGGGAGGTCGCTGCCTCTGTAGTTTCTTGCAAGGCAAATTTTCGAGACTTAAATTAATAATTAAAACGACTGTCGCTGCTCTCTGTTGGTTTGCCTGTAAACCGGTTCGTACTCTGCATACCTGAAGATTGTATGTGAACTGTTTCAATTGATTGGTAAATAAAAGTATAGAACAAATAAACCCGAACTTGACATTTCATGATACCTTTTTAAAGAGTTTCATGTTGCTACCACTCAACTAACTGAGTGGTAATTTCCATTCATCACACCCAGACGTGGAATATTACAAATATGGTGGTCCTACCGTGCCGCTGCATCATTGCAAGTCCTTTCTACACTACAGGATGTTAAAAATATCTTTTTTGGGCTGCTGTTACCCAAAAGTTAAGCCCTTGGGTTAAAAGTCTAATATATAACAAAGTTATGTTGATAGTAATCAAAATAAAGCTTCAGATCTTATCTTTCTGTTGGTGAAAACAGAAATTAAATTTATTTAATGGGAGGTAATATATTGAGGTATTTGTAAACTATTGCAAGATCCAATTTTATCACGCGGTGTTCCACATGAAATGCCCTAAATCCAATATGGTGAGAGATTAAAATTTAATGAAAATGGTTATGAACTGCTCAATAATAAAAGTAACCATAGTTAAATTATAAAAAAAAAAAAATAGTCAAGCAAACCACATTTTTTCTGATTTCACATGGAATGACTTGGTTATTAAAACCATATAAACTTTGTCTGTTACTCGCCTTTACACACTTAACCCATGTAAGGCCTAGTAACAATGGTAATTTCATTAGAACATCACTTTATCTGACCAAACAAAATGACACAGTGTTGAAAGATTTTTACATCTGCAGTAAAAATACTAATTTACAACTACTTGATTACTTAACAAGGCAAGATAGAAGTACATCTAGAAACTTGATTTAATGTTTGTAATTATTTTTCATGGGAAGGAGAAATAACTATTCATTCAACTGAGTTTTTGTGTTATAAATTTTGCCAACTTTCAAATTTTAACCATTCCACCATCACATCTGCATACAAATTTAATTCTAGCACATTAATTTACATTTTAATTGTGCATCATAATGATTTCAGACACCAATATTATTAAATTAAAAGGCAAAATATGGTTAAATCAAAAGCATAAAACTATTATTTGCCTGCTACAAGCACAGAAAATTGAACGCAGAGCACAGTGATAATGAGAGGGGGGTGGGGGGTGGTCCTTCTGGAAATAACTCCCTTGCAAAAAGAATAGCACCTACGCTATGTATTTTGTACTGATCAGACAATCAAAATACAAATATTTTTAATACATAACAGTGAAATATTGTTTCTATCAGTGCTATGTGAAAATGTAAATATTTCAATAAGAGACATCTACTTTACAGGTAGTGTGCCAAAACTCAGTTTAATAACATTTTACATGAAAACTATTTTTTACTAGCTGTTATCAACACAGCGCTGCTGCCATCGTTTTTAGTTAACATTGTTTACAAAATAAATATTATAATTTATAGACAGTATATAAGTAAAAGTTNCTGCTGCCATCGTTTTTAGTTAACATTGTTTACAAAATAAATATTATAATTTATAGACAGTATATAAGTAAAAGTTTCATTTAATCAAAAATTAAATATTTTATTGCTAATAACAGTATTACATGTGTGTTGTATATGATTTATATAAAAGNTTCATTTAATCAAAAATTAAATATTTTATTGCTAATAACAGTATTACATGTGTGTTGTATATGATTTATATAAAAGAAAGACATTTATGTTAAATCTGGAGTGATTTTTCAAAAGTTTGTTTCAAAAAATGTGAAGATACTGTAAATAACCTATAACAGACTTGAGGTTTTTGAATAAATAAAAGTGTAAGAGATTGATAATTTTTCTTTCTTGATAATAAATGAATGACAACTGCATTTTGGTGTAACTTTGTGACTGTAAATTGCATAGCTGATCAGAATAATATTCTTTTGCTGTTCTTGAAGCCACATGACCTCTGGTAAGGTATACTGAGATGTCTGTAGGTTTTGGCTTTATTTTATCGTAAGACTATGTGATGTCACAGGTTATTCAAGGTGACATCATGGTTGGGCACAAATTTAAATTAGAATAATTTAAAACTAAGAAGAATACTAGATTGTATCCCTTAAAGAGTTCACTGTGGTTTACCTGTTGCGGTTTTGGTCATGCCCAGTTTTAACTTGTTTGCTACCTGCTCACCAATTGTCCCCAGCACTGAGATGGTCTCTTGCACTGCTCAGTCACTCCCTCCCCACGCTGACTGGGTCGGTGACCCCTCAGGGTGCTACTGAACCAAGGTCAGGACCATGTTACTTATTAGGGGAAGAGGTAAAACTATTAAAGGTGTATGAAGTTTCGAAAAATCAAAGTTGAATCAACCAAAGTTGAATCAAAGACTTATTTCCTCCGTCTTCAACTTTGGGCATAACAAAAAACTTTCACGATCCCAATAATTTTTTCTGGTGATCAATATGATTGGCAAACTTCCATATTTTGTGATTTTATCCCATTTTACACACAGAAACTACTTAAGCTTATAATGTGGCACGTGCACAGTTATTGCCGTATTTATAATATTACAGCCCCGNTTACACACAGAAACTACTTAAGCTTATAATGTGGCACGTGCACAGTTATTGCCGTATTTATAATATTACAGCCCCGTGTTAGGCCGCCTTATTTGTTATGCAGCACGTCAAGGTATTGACGGCTGGAAGTTGCCACTCGGCTAGCTCAGTGGTGGCAACACAAACTCTTTAAAAAGGTGCCAATTAAATAACAAACAATGTATTCAAGTTCCGGTTTATTATTCTGTAAATTTATTTAAACAGTTTGACGCCACAATTCACATGCAGTTCGGGTATGCCGAGTACGAACAGGGTTCACAGACACAAAGACAAACTAGAGAGCAGTGCCACAGTCGTTCATTATCTAAGTCGTAAAACCCAGGTAGCGAGTCGTCTACCCACCACGTCACCGCAGCCCCCAATCCGCTGCACCCCCAATAAGAGTCGTAACGAGGAAATTAGCATTGTCACGTAGAAGCTGTTTAGGCATGCGGGAATACGTTTGACATAGGTAAATATAATAGAATTCACTGCTACATGTCGTCCCATGCTGAAATACCGCTGCATTGTCGCCTGTTTCTCACATGCCATGTCGTCGAAAATAAACACAGAGTTTGGTAAGGCATCACTTGGCTGCACGACCACGTCATAGTCACTAAATTGAAAATAACGAAGTCCGTCCACGGCTTGTAGTATTTGTGTTAGGCGTAAGTACTTTGGCTGTTGTAGTGATTTCGAGTATAGGTAAATGTTCTCGAACCAAAGACCGTTGGGTTCCTCCAGAAGGCTGAGAAGCACACACGTCTTACCGCAGTTGCTCGGTCCTGCTATGATACCCCGTACGGTGCTAGGTAATAGCTTTCCATGACGTAATTTGAAGAAGTTAGTTTCATCGTCGTCGACTTCACTCATGCGGACAGGAAGCATGGTGGTCTGTGGTACAATCTCCATTGAACTGATATGTAAATTTGTTAAACCGCGATACTTATGTTAGTCTTGAACGCACAAGTTCGGGTGACGTGGCCGGCCACATATTTGCGGAAAAGTGTGTGTGTGTGTGCGTGTGTGTGCGTTTACATGTAGGTGTGTGTGTATGGACATGTATGCATGTGCATGGGCATGTGTGTACGTGTGTTAAAGGAGTTGTCTATCCACCAAACCACCGCGGCCCCAGGAAGCGAGTTGTCTACCCACCACAACATCGCTGTCCCCCAGGGAATTGGAGTCGCCGTAGGGAGCCACGGAATGCGTGAGCATGAAGTATACAGTCTAGTAAAAAGGAATTAAATGATAATTACATTTGGGAAGACTCTGAGACAACTCTAGGNGAATTAAATGATAATTACATTTGGGAAGACTCTGAGACAACTCTAGGAACCGGTCGGTGCGTCGTGGCAGGGATCCGCCAGCTTGGAATGCAAGAGCATGAAATAGGAACCAGTTGGGGTGCCATCGCAGGGGTTTGGAAAGACTTGGAGAAAACCCCCTATTTGAATCCAAGATGGCTGCTGGCTCCCCTGGACGACACCCCACGAGTAGCGAGTAGGCGCCGTGGCAGGGATTTGGGAAGACTCTGAAAAACCCTAGCATGGAATGCAAGAGCATGAAATAGGAATCAGTTGTAGTGTCTTGGCAGGGATTTGGGAAGACTCTGAAAAAACTCTCTGGCATGAAATGCAAGAGTATGAAGTAGGGATCAGTTGGGGGTGTCGTGGTAGGGATTTGGGAAGACTCGGAGAAATCTCCTAGCATGGAATGCAAGAGCATGAAGTAGGGATCAGTCA
>NQII01001087.1:181704-201796 GCA_002778355.1 Clitarchus hookeri | reverse complement strand
GGGGGGGGGGGATTCGTCTTGTTATAAGATCTAAGCGAGCATGGCTTACGAACGACAGTTTGAAGGGTGCGTTGGGTGTGAGGGGTTAGCCTCTTTTTTTCCGCCGCAATTCAAATGAAAGACAACTGGTTGGACAAGAGTCCTCCCCAGGGTTTGTACTACCCCCACTCAGAGGAATTTGCTCCAGTGATGAAAAGCGGCGGCGGCACCTCCTTCACATTTTTCCTCCATCGCCAAGTGGCTGTGTGGTGAAACGGTAGGGGTTGGCCTGGTGTTGCGGGGGACAGAAGGGAAAGACGCAGAACGAGAGGGAGAAAGAAAAGAAAGGGAGTGAAGTGAGCAAGCTTGCCGGTTGCTTGCTGGGCAGCTGAGGTTGTTGAATGGACAAGGAGATGGAGGTGAAAAGGAAGGACGCCAAGGGAGAGGGAGAAGGTAAAAAGACAAAGGAAGTTAGCCAGCTGGAGGACAGGAAGGCTGGAGGTGATACACAGCAGAAACTGTCAAGGGCAGGCAGGCAAAAGTATGGTGCGACCTATATTCGTTTAAACACAAGTGATGAGCTATTATCCATTTNAAAAGTATGGTGCGACCTATATTCGTTTAAACACAAGTGATGAGCTATTATCCATTTATTATTTTTTGACTTCCTTAGAAACTATGGTATAACATGAAAGCCTACTGTATGTTAACAACTTTCTGAACATGGTTGGGGGGAGGGGGGATTTTTTATGCCAATATCTCGCAAATAAGCTCTAGGCCATGTGCGGCCTATACACGCCGAAATACGGTACTTTGTGAACTTTGTCTATAATAGGTCAGTCCCACTCGTGTAAATGTATATTGTGCCGACGTGCCATGCAGTAAGGGAAAGACTATCCACGGAATTGACTATACTTCGGAAAGTTTTATGAATGTCACCACTGCAGCCCTAGATTATCTCCAGTCCTCGCAGCGATAAGAACCCCCGCTAGCAGGTTGTAATGAAGACCATTCACGTAGCGCCGGGAGTTTTATGACTGTCATATTTTCGTAAACAGTACATAGTGTTTTTTAAAAATGGTTTTGTAACTTAAAGGATAAAACTAATAATTTACGCTCATCAATTTCTTAAGTTAGAATTATGTGCCACATATACACGAGTACAGATTAAAAATGTGTTATTTTTCACTACATCCCACCCTCGTTTCCCATAACCGGAATTTCCCCACAACTGAAATAGCCCTTCCCCGACGATTCCGGTTGAGTGGTGTTCTACTGTATTGTCTGTCTCATGTAAGTTGGCGAGATTTTGATAGTTCAACGAAAGTAGCACCAAATGTTTACTTTTCGTTTATGTATCCTTTCACCATCAGCTGGTACAAGGGGAGGCTGTATTACTTATCAACACGCTGTCAGCTAATCCACTTACCATTGTCCTGTAATGCTAAACATACTTTAAGGTATTTATAGACGGACATCTGTCTAAAAACATTTGTATGTTATAAAAGTAAAAATTTAAAACCTTGCAAAAATTAAACATTTGCTAACTCTTTTTTAATTTACCGGAGACAGCAAATTTGGTTTAACATTTGCAAGACGATAATTGTAATTCTTATCACACTTTGGACATTACAGCTAATATGTTAAGAATTGAAATAAAAATAATTTTGGGAACTTGCTTGCTTGACAATGCACTTTCATTTGCCAACTCACCGACGACTTTGCAAAGCGGCGGCAGAACAACATGGTGTGTAATGGACATAGAAGTAGCGATTACTGGCCTAAAGGAAATTACTATGTAGTAAGCAAAATCTCTGTACACGGAAATACATGTTACTTTAAAAATTGTACAGAGCTTGCGGAAAAATAAAATCAATCATTGGTATATGTTCGTAAATTTGTTATTTTACACAAGAAAGCTATGTTTTTCTGGCTGGTTAGTGTTTCGGGAGAGGACAGATGGCGTGCATGGGATGACAGGTAGCGCTTTGTTACCCAAATGTGTTTCTCAACAGGTGGCAGCCAGCACTTTGGCCTGCCTCCTGATCCAGTCTTTTGAAAAGTTTATTTTTCTCCTATTACTGGCTTGAAACGACACGAGTTTGAAATATATTTCGTCAAATTACTTTAAAAAAATAATTCAACAATACCCTGCAATATTTCTGTAGGCTTCTGGAATTAGTATCAAGCATGGATGGAGAGTGGGGATAGGTGAAAAGAACTCCCAAGGTTTGAAGTTGTTTCATTTTAATATTTATCGTTTTAATGTGCATTTCATTTAGAACATCTATACATTACTACTTTAGCACAAAGTTTAGTTTATAACACTAAAAACCGCTCTTTTATGACCAGGTAAAATAAAATGTATTTATTAATTTAAGAACTCTTTCTTATCCGTGTATTTTCTGCTGGCCGATGTGCGTCGGCAGCGCACTCGGAATAGCCAACGTAATATTAATTTTTGTTCTTTCATGCATCAGCTGATACAGGATTTTGTAAATGGCACGTTGTTTGTTTCCTATAAGTCAAGTTGCCACTCGTTGACTGTCAAAATCTCGCCAACTTATATGATACAGACAATATGCATGTGTCATGGCCTATTTAAGCATTTCTAATAAATTTTCACCATTCGTGACCCTGTCAAACACCATTACCATGTCCAAAATACATAGTAAACTTGCCATACTAATTTTTATACTAGTTGTTACTGTATTAATTTTTGGTCAGTTATTAAGAATTGGGTTTTTCCCGGGGAAAAGCCTGAAAATGTTGTTTTGGCGTGTACAGATTTTCGTGACACGTTACCACATTGGCACATTTTTGTATGCAATCAGAAACAGTAATTCAATTATATATTATCTCTGAAATTTTCTAAGAATTAAAAGAAAAATTGAAGTGGTCTTTGACTTTAAATTCACCTTTGGTGAAGACTTAGGTCATCGTCTTAGATTTAGATTCAAAATGAAAAAACTAGTTTTTGCACACTCCTAACAACTATAATATGAAAATAAATTGTAATATTAGTTTCAATGTTAACCCTGACAGAGAATAAACTAAAGAATTTGGACTCAACTGAAACATATTTAAGAATTAATTATAACATAATGAGTAATTATTCAGAGGAATGAAATATTATGCAGTTCATGGTGGTGACAGCAGAACAAGGGACAAGGTTAACTCTGTACATTCCTTGCCATGCCAAAGAATACATGCATTCAATCACTGCTATACCTAATGGATGTTATTCAATATTTGATGCTGTTGGCTTCAGGTAACAGCCAAGTTTACACAATACAGTAAACTGTCACAAATTCAAATAACCAAGAATCCGTGGTACTCAAAAATCTGTAATGTTGTGGCAGAAAAAAAAATATTTCTCATGCTGCATGTCACTGTCGCCACAGCACAAAGCCATACATTTTGCTATGGTACAAAGCTGTCGTATTGCATCGCCATGCTACACACATGCTGCCCCTGTCTGATTCAGGGGAGGTTCAAGGTCAGGAGCACATCTGGGAAGCGAAGCATTCCCGCCATTGCAGGTATCGCAGTAGTACACTGCAGTGAGTTACATTGGAAGGTTGTGCCGAAGGTTAAGACAAAATGCAATAAAACAAAAACTTGAGATTTTTGAGCAGCTATCGCGCTCGAGTATGGTATTGGTTTAGGTACATGTTGTGAACTCTATTTGACGGCAGTTATTGCTGTGATCACCAAGGCCGCGATATTCAGATATTGTAAATAGACGGCAGTTATTGCTTACAGCATGGCAAGTGGTGTAGGAAATGTACATAATACTATAGTGAACAGGAGACAGAGTTATTTTCCTTATAGTGCAGATTTTAAATAAATCAAGTTGTGAATTAAGTTTTATTTCTTGTAGGCTATTCCATGCGGGTGATGTGGGGAAGGGTAAGAAACATGTTTATGGTATTTTTGTACACATTAAACATAAAATGGAGTTTTATAGAAAGGTTACTCAAAAATTTGTGGTTTTCACAAATCCATGGGTCATAAATCACAGAGAGCCTCGGACTGGCAAGAGTTTACTGTATAATTTTGTTAATTACTTAACTTATATTTCAAAATTATAAATTCTCATGAATAACCAGTTTTTAAGTGATACCTGTCAGTAATAGTTCTGCAGTTTCTTAGCTTAGATCATGAAGTAACTAGAAAATGCACGTCATAACTGTCATAGTCAATAAATCATATTTTTGCAAACATTGAATTTCAGGCATTTTATTGCATTGACCAAAAGAAATTGATGAAATTAGCACTCAGGGCAGGCAGGATGTGTCTAAAATAATAATAAAAAANTATTGCATTGACCAAAAGAAATTGATGAAATTAGCACTCAGGGCAGGCAGGATGTGTCTAAAATAATAATAAAAAACGTAGATTTTGGTAACTAGTTACACCAAAAGCAGACTACAGTATAAGTGAACATGAAAAACTGTGCTGANAAAAAAACGTAGATTTTGGTAACTAGTTACACCAAAAGCAGACTACAGTATAAGTGAACATGAAAAACTGTGCTGAAAATGGTACACTATGTTAGTAGAATTTTCATAAAATGTTTGACCAAATACTGATGTACATGTAGTTACAAGAGCAGCTACCATTTAAACTTGTTTGAGAATATTCTTGTATTACAGTTTCTCCAAACTTTTTAGTTGGTAAGCAAATAAATTCTCTCTTACATGTATTGGATGGGTCATGTTATTCTTGTGGAAGGAAACCACCAAATATTTTAGGGAAATTTTTTTTACAATATATAATTCATAAGTCAGTTAATAATATAAAAGAGGTTGTGATAGAAACCATATGTTTAATTATGATTGTTGTATTTGTTGCAGATAACAAAACTGTGCAGGAAATTGGATATAATTTGGAATGAGAATAAAGGCATGGAAATTATATACATATGGACTCAGTTTCTAAAAGAGGAATCACTGAAATTCCTTGGAATTGACAAGAAGCTGGATCTAAGTAAAATGTATACATATCACTTGAAATACATGGAACATCTCCGCAAGCGCAGCAGGGGTGTGTTCAAGAGAGAGGGGCGTAGCAACAGTAGCACATCTGGGCGAGTTCCAGTAGAGCAGACATCTGTGGAGAAAGGTGCTGGGGAGACTGCAATATCAAAGGAAAATAGAGATTGTAGTGAAAAACCTACATTGTTGGCAGATAAGAATCATGGTGTAGAGAACAGTAGACATGGAGAAGAGGCAAGTTCCAGTGCAGTAATACCTGCTGAAGAAAACGAGTTAATTGAAGGTGCTGTGCAGAAATGCTGTAGAAATTTGAAATCAGTGGACCTTTATTCTGAAAATAATACGAGTCATTTCTCAAAAGAGAAGCCAGGACACAGCAAAGAAAGCAGGTACAGTAGAATGCACAGGCCAAGCATGGAGCTGAAAGTTGGGAGGAAAAAGCAAAACATAAATTCACAGACAAAGGAAGAACCCCCTAAAGATTGTGACTCAAACAGAGGTGGTGAAGTGAAGTGCAGTGTGTTCCGGACAGAACTGGTAGACACTGAAAAAAATTGTGACCCAAGTTCCAAGTTTTGCAAAAGGCAAGGTGGAAATCAGACAAGAAGGACCAGGTTTAGTTCAGGTTCAGAGCACATTACAGCAAATGAACTTTGCAAAACTAATATGAGGTCTGAGGTAGCATCTTCGAATGACAGTACTTGTGCACGAGGGAAGGGTAGTTCAAGGCAACGAAGATACATGGGAAGGCCAAGAAATGGACCTGCAGAACAGGTAATAGTTTATTTGCTAAAACAGTACCCTGTGATACAAGTAAATTATAGTCCCACGTAACATACTAGTATAATTAACAGAGTTAAAGGTATGAATGGGAAATACCACTACCCTAATACTGCATCAGTCACCCTAGTAGTGTTACATCCACACCTTGAAGTAACACTCATTTAATGCTGTTTTTAAGTAACAACTGATAAGACTTAGGGTATAATCTGAAGCAGTATAGTAAGAAATTTGAAGTAACACTCTTTTTCGTCGAGTGTATTTTTCAATTTCAGTGTGCGTGGCATTGGACAAGTTGCTTGTTCTGCCCATACCCTATTACATGGAACAAGTACGGTATTATACTGTATTATGAAACAAATAACTGTACCCTTTTCAGCAGTTTGTTTCTTTCACTGCCTATGTGTAACTTAAGCCCAACTCAAATGGTAAAATGGTTAATTAGGTACACATAACAATTTTGTCATGTACACCCTCAATTTCCTCATTTTCAGTCGTTTTTTATGCTGCCCCATATTTCAGTGTCTCAGATCTCGTGGGGAACACCAGAAGCTTTCAAGCCACACGTACACTTTCAAGCCATACCTACCTCAAATCATCCAGTGAGCATAAGTAATACTGTGTAATACTACGGTAGGCCATGTAAACACATGTAATTTAAATTGATAAGGCATTTACTTATTTAAAAAATGGCAGTCATAAAAATATTTTGTTTATTAATTATATCTACCATATCATTCAGCCAATTTTGACCAAACATTGCATGCTTAAAGTATCTAATTACATGCATCATTTATGCCAACACATAGCCATTTTTGTTTTTCCATTTTGTAATTTATTGTAACATGAAAAATAAAGTTTTTATGTCGTATCTTGGGGAAACAATCTACTGTTTCCTANTGGCCATTTTGTAATTTATTGTAACATGAAAAATAAAGTTTTTATGTCGTATCTTGGGGAAACAATCTACTGTTTCCTACCAAATTTTGGTAACTAGTAGTACTATGATAGGCCATATAAATATATATCGCACCTTCGTGAGAAAAATGTCACGTCAAAATTTTTTGTTTTATTAGTTGAAGAGCAGCACAAGGAAGCCTACTTTTATGGGGGAAAATGTCAAGTTCAATTGCAGAGGGGTCCAGTAGAGAGCAGTAGTGTCGTTTTTCTGCTGGNGTCAAAATTTTTTGTTTTATTAGTTGAAGAGCAGCACAAGGAAGCCTACTTTTATGGGGGAAAATGTCAAGTTCAATTGCAGAGGGGTCCAGTAGAGAGCAGTAGTGTCGTTTTTCTGCTGGGCACACTACAAGAGCCATCTATGACAAAAAGTGTCACTTCTCAGTTGTGCTATGCTATATATATCCACTATGGAGCAAAGGGCAGTGAGTTCTCGAAAAGAGTGACGTACTTTGAGTTGTGCCTGTTTTCGTGATTAATTGGTGTATGTAGATGTGCAGTAACTTTTCAGGAAAGGTGACATTTTTCGTGTTATAATGTTTTTTATGAGAAAAAGCACTGCATTATTGTAATTTTACCATGTCATGTTTGATGTAATTTTGAGTTTTGTCTCCATTCCTGACCAACAGTCGCATGATTAAAACTTGTGCGCATCAATAAAATGTTTTTGAAGTTGTGACAATCTTCTCGATGGACGTAAGTGGAATGATTGTGGAGAGTCTGTGGCAATGGGACCTGGGATCGACCGGCCGCCATGTTATGACGTCGCCTGATAACCATATTGGATCTGGGTGACCTTGACACAATACTTGTGGCCTTGAATGACCTTAAATAAAAAACTAAAGAATCGAAAAAAAATATTAAAGAAATTCCAAAAAAATTTGGAAAATTATAAAAAAATATTTAAAAATGTATGCACAGGAGGTCTGGTGTTTGATGGCAGGTGGAGCTACTTAACTCCAGACACGACTGACCCTCGCCAGGTCAGCCGGTGGCCATCTCTTCAGACATGTTGGATGTCTGCAACCTTGATCTTTGACCCCAGTGACCTTAACCTTGAACTGCAAAACTGGCTAGACCAACTGGCCATACCACCCACCTATACAAACGGTGATGGGCAATCTTGAAAAAAGTCTCCTAGCTAACCTCTTCGCACAAATCTTTGCAAAACATTTCTACCAGAGCTGACCATACCAAAGGGTCATACTAATTTACCAAACCAACTTACCAGGCCAAACAACTAGTTGCGAAACATTCCTCAAAAATATTCCTTAAAAAACATTCCTCATTTCATTTGTCCNTTACCAGGCCAAACAACTAGTTGCGAAACATTCCTCAAAAATATTCCTTAAAAAACATTCCTCATTTCATTTGTCCGCCATATAGAACTTAGTCAAATTTAAACTACCCAAGTAAGTAATAATACTTCAGATCGAATCATAGCCTTCATTTTGCACACACTCGCATAAATTTTATCTAAAACAGTCTCTTGCAATTGATTGTTTACTCCACCGAATTAATAAGTCTTTCAGGGAAGCAGAAGGGACTCTATAATAAATTACACATACATTACTATGTATACACAAATTTAATTTATTTACTCCTTATATACGGTCTATATTTCAAATTATTTTGTACATTCAATCTTTACATTACCCAGATGTTTTTGCAGATCATGGATAGTAGCCAACAGCCTCATTTGATGTAACTCCGGTCCTTCATTTCATTAATGATTGAAGATATCTCTACAATGCGTGAGAGATCCCTGCGCATATTTGCAGGTCAATCAAATGTCTGATTCTATCAACAAGTACATTCGGGTCTTCGGGAAATATGTAAAGAGCGTTCTTGATGCCTTCTATCTTCTTCACACCACTTGTCGAAGGAAACTCGTTTGTGAAATGTGTGGGAATGTTGAGAGAATCATCATACGTCTCGTCAGATACTTCATCAACACTGTCGCCATAATCATTGTCATCAATACTGTCTTCATGGTCATCTTCACCTCCTGCTTCATTCTCAATATCAAGTTTACTTTTCTTCGTATGAGTCGCATGGTCATCACCAGTATTTAAAGCCAACAAACCATTTATTTTAATTTCGTTGACTTCATGTGAACATCTTGGAAGTGTACATTTCACACTAACTGACTCTACCATNGCTTCATTCTCAATATCAAGTTTACTTTTCTTCGTATGAGTCGCATGGTCATCACCAGTATTTAAAGCCAACAACCATTTATTTTAATTTCGTTGACTTCATGTGAACATCTTGGAAGTGTACATTTCACACTAACTGACTCTACCATGCCTCGTAGGTCTCTCATTCCATCATTAGTATTAACTGTCTCGTCATAATCATCTGTGGACTGTGGAATCAGTACCCATAAATGCAGCAGGGGGTAATGACATCACTTGCTGGCTCTCAAAAGACGAATCTTTGCAGTTCTTTGTCATTGTTCAACGTATCACCTTGCATAAACTGCATGTGCCCAATGTCATAATGCTTCATTATGGGAGTTCCCTCGTCATCTGTGAACATATGTAGTGTATTAATAGGAGGTAACGAAGTCAACACATGCTGTCTCGAGTCAAACAAAGGTGCATAACCTTTACATGTACTAGTGTGTGTCTTTAAATTATCGCTTCTATCAAATGTTTTACTACAGTTGGTACATGTTAGTGATTTGAAAGTTGGTCCTTTTAAACATGGCCTTTTTTCATGTCAACAAGCACATGGCAGCTTTTGCTGAAGATATTTCTACAGTAGCAACACTGTTTTCCATGTAATATTCCAGCAGTGGGGAAGGTTCATCCGACTTCCGGTATGTGCAGTGATGATGAACGGAGACGACAAAGACAGAATAAAAAAAGATACTGAAGGAATTTAAGTTGGCTTCGAGGGATATTGCTTGCAGGGTACATGCTACAGATTTTCGCCACCCCCTACCCACACGGCAGGAGTGTTGGTCATGTGGACAGTTGGGGCATCTGAGAGCCTATTGCCCACAACAACAGCAGAAACAGAAGCAGCAGCAGTAAAAGAGGCAGCGAGTTGAAGAACAAATGGCTTTGATGAGCACATGCAAGCACTTGGCGAGACAAAATTTGTGAACTTCCTGCATATTCCCAACAACTGAGAGATTGCATCGATGAACTGATGTTGCAAGTTGCACACCTTACAAACCAGGTTGAAAATGCACATGATAACTTGCGAGTGCTGTCCAGATGCCCTGTGCACACTGTGCCACATAGCAGTGTAAGGAGCCAATGGCATGGATCAAGTGATGTGATGGCCCCTCTCAGCAGTAGCTCTAAGGATAGGAGTCTCACGGTGGATGTGCTTTGGGAAGCGAAGAACCAGCTGTGTGAGTTTGAGAAGGAGAATGAAGCATTCAACAGGAGCTACCAGTGCTTCAGGGTATGTCAGACGAGGATCTAGTCGCAACCTGTGGCATCCACTGCAAGAGGCGTAGTCTAAAGGAAGATGCAAGAAAAAATGCTGCAGTTGTATCATCACTTAAAACCGGTAATAAAGGGATTAGTCCATCTGTAAGGCACAAACAAGCATATTCTAATAGATCGAGAAGGTCCAACACAGCAGCTGGGGAACCTACCAAGAGTTTCCAAGATTCTTCTGTGGTTGCTCATACACAGCATGAACCTTTTAGATATGGTGATAGGACGAAGACCCGTTATGACAGAAGAATGTCAAGCAAGGTATGTATTTCAAGGACAACTAGGGTGGCTGTATAACCCACAGAGGCGAAAAGGGTACTTGAATCTATAGAAATGTTGGGAAGGCCCCTACCAGATTGTGAAGATGATCAATGATATGGTCTTTCAGATTTGTCATAAAGGCTCTTGGGCAGAGCAGAATGCTCCCCACATCGACCGACTGGCACTCTATGAAGGTTCTAATGTTACAGAGCCTGTTTAAGACAAACAGACTTGAGGAGGGGGCGGTGTTAAGCACTCACTTGACCTCTCGCGTGATACAATAGCGGGCGGTGGCGATGACAAAGGCCATCTGTCACGTGGCGCCGCAATAAAACTTTGGTGGCTCACACGCTTCTGATCTTCAGCAGATTGAATTTCTGTGTTTATCTGAAGGAATATTTTGGTTAGTGACCTATTTTCTCTGTGTGACTCAGGGTGCTGCGAACCTTCCAGATCAAGGCCAGTGGTAATATTTAAGCGCGATGGGCCCCAAAGCCAGAAGTTTATGAGAGTTGGGAGTGTGGGCGATCGTGCGACTTTAAGCTATAGATGACGAGTTGGAATAGTAACGGGTGACCAGCGGGAAGAAAATCTGTGACTGCGGGCATCAGTGCAGTGAAGAGTGTGACTGGTAGGCTGGACTATTGAAATGGAGGTTTGAGTGCAAGGCATTACAAATGATGGCAACAGACAGAGCATGTTATTAATGATGAACGTGAGTTAATTGACTATAATCCGAGACATTGAGAAGGATTTTAATTAGAGTTGAGATTGACATTAAATACTGCACTCATTGAGAAAAAAAAATACTAGTAGTAGAGATAGATTTATGCTGTAAATAATAGCTGTGTGAATAAATTAAAATCAAATTTAGCTCTTTTATTTTTATTAATACCCCAATTCCGCACAAACTCTGATACACACCCCTTAGGCATCTTGTAACAGTATTTAAAACTGTTTTTTAATAATTATTTTGTTTCATTGGGATTAGATGTTGTGTGTCAAGTTGTTGGAAGTATCCCTTGTAGCATATCTAAACATGTTGACAACCCTAGTGCCATGTAATGTTTTTGATGGGAAACATGGGACAGTTTTTTGCATGATGACCTTCATAGAAACAAAGTGCACATGTGGTTACAAACTGTGATTTGCAACCTAATTTATTTTCTTTGTTGATGCTATTTTTGCTGTTGTCTAGTAAAAAATTACGGTTCTTAATATTCAGTACTTCTCCTTCTGTGTTAGGGACCGCATTGGCATAAGTTAGTGGTTAAGACTACTTGCCTCCCACCAAGGCGAACAGCGTTCGATTCCCGATGGAGTCACCCCGCTGGATTTGTGCATGTGGGGATTGTGCCAGATGATGCCGCTGGTTAGGAGTCTTTGAGATCTCCTGTTTTTCCTGCCCTTTCATTCAGGTGCTGCTCCATACTCACCTTGCGCGCACACACACACACACTCACTCACTCACTCACTCACTCTCTCTCTCTCTCTCTCTCTCTCTCTCTCTCTNCTCCGTTTTGTGTATTCCATTTAAATTAAAAGTTTATAGTTTTTTTTCTTTAAGTGAGTCAACAGATGTGACATTTCTCGTGTTAATTTGTATGTTTCCATATATTTGCATGCGCTCCTGTGCTGTATTGTTTTGTGTTCAGTATTATTGTGGTGGTAACTATTTGTGGCCTGTGCAATACAAATTTTTTTTATTAACTATTGGTGAAATTTCTTGAACATATGCTATTGAGTATGTGTTCTTGTTGGGTGTACAGAGCTCGCAGGCTTATTCTGTGCTGTCAACGGTAGTTGCTGTGTTCGCAAACTGTATATACTATTTTGTGTAATCAGGCAAATGGACATGACAAGTGCCAAATTTGGCTCGAAGACAACAAAGGCAGCAGGAAATAATATGTTTGAGATGTACTAGGTTTAAATCAAGTTTCTTAATAAAAAAACATATATACAAACAATATAGATTTTTGTTGTAGTGTAGTGTGTCTAAGAATATGGTCTAGACATTTTGAGGCAGACAATCATTCATGAAAACTGATGTTAAAATGTTCTTAAATTAAAACATGGAATTTGACAAAATGCAGTGATATTTGAAGGTACACATTTTTTTCCCAAGAGGGTGTTTTTATTCTTCATGCTATATTGGAAATGGGTAGTGCTACTGTTAAAGTAAATCATTATAACATCTAAAACCAAGTTTCTTCCCTATCTACAACAAGACGTTTGAACGTGGAATGAGATCAAGTTAAATAAGGAGGAAACACCTGCACACCCAAAAAATATTGACGTAATTTTATTTGGAAAAATTTTAATGGCATGCATGCAAAATAATTGCGAACAAGTTTAAATGACTGCAAGCCGGTCAACACATTTTTAGTGTGTTCACCAGTATTGTTATTTGGCAAAATTGGCATTGACCATTTGTGTTAATCGAATGGGTTTAGAATAAANTAGTGTGTTCACCAGTATTGTTATTTGGCAAAATTGGCATTGACCATTTGTGTTAATCGAATGGGTTTAGAATAAACATTGTGTTTGTTTAGAAAAAAAGTTAATCACGCTACAAATTGAAACCTATTGTAAATATATTAAAGTTTTTTGCACCCGACTGATTAATGATTTCTAATGTATTTTCCAGCAGAAAGCGAAACACGCGTCACAAATGTGCTGTACAGTTAATGCCCCTGTTTATCGAACCTCTAATTAGCAGATTTAATATTTAACTGAGAAAATCTGAAGCCATAATTATTTATTATCGCTGTCTCCACTTACCGCTTGTATGGTGTGAAAAGTGTTGTTCAGCAGCGAGATGTGCGCACGTGTGAACAGCTGTGTTAGGTAGGTGGGTGGAAATTATTTTTAGAATCTTGCAATGGCTCTGCTGAGGGTGCCTATTATAGTGGTAAACATAATTTATGACACATACATCATTTACTTTGTAGGACGTGCAAACTAATGGATGCACCCTGCCCAATATCTCTGTTTCTGTTTACTGCAACAATTTTGTATATTTGACAAAGCACATTCCTGTGAATTGCTGCATTTCCATATAATTTTTACACTTAGATGTTGCCATTAGTTATTCATTCTGTTCTTTTTTATTTTATTTACTAAAAACTTAGGTAATAAATGTGTGCAAGTGTTTCCAGTCTAGTGTGTTTCAACATGTCTTTACATGACTGCTATTTTATAGCAAGCAGGAAGTTTTCATAAAAAAAATAAGGTACAAATATAAATGAAACAACCTTCAATACCNCTGCTATTTTATAGCAAGCAGGAAGTTTTCATAAAAAAAATAAGGTACAAATATAAATGAAACAACCTTCAATACCAGTACGTATTTCCCGCACAGAAATTTGTTTTTTTCATTCATTGCCTTGCACGGGCGGATGTTTATTTTCAACAGAATGTTGGTGGTGGTGGTCGTCGCTGCTCATGTTGTGATATCCTCTTTTCGCTGGTCCCTCTAAGTGAAATAGTAGCCTTGTTATCTTGCTATTTTCATCCCATTTATTAACTTTGCTATATTTTTTAAAAAAATTTCAGAAAATTCTGACATCCCGTTTAGTGCTCTCATGAAATGTTCCTATATTTAGTGGTGATTGTAGCACAACATGACACGATTGTGGAGTCGCCCTGACCTGTGTAGCGTTCACAGGGTTGTGTTTTGTGACCGCACCTCCTCCCCTCAATTTTATTCCAGTCCTGGCGAATACCTAGCAGCACCTGGAGTACATCCCCAGTGCTTACGTGAATATGAACAAAAGGAATGCACATGATATGGGAGAACAGTTAGGAAAGTAGTGGCTCCTTTGAAGTGCGCAGCATAAACGTGACATCACAGGTTCGAACAGCTGCGCCCAAGCTCCACGTGACATTGGTTTCTCTCGACCCACTCCAGACGGCAACATTACATAATTCAGGTCCCTTGAGCCAAGTGAATTCCAAGTATTTTTAATTTTTGAAACAATGTTTATCACAAAGAAAGGGTTATTCTATTTTGGAATATCTTATGTAAAATAATTAACATTTTGTTGTGTCAGTTTTGTTTTTCATTGAAGTGTTTTGCGCAGCTGTGGAGGGATACTTGGAGATGTTGCCTTTCAGCTGCCATGTTTTGGAGCAGCAGCAGTGAGGGACGGATGTGCATTCTGTGAGGACATGCGACTTTTTAGTTTCTTTCTGCATTTTAATTATTTCCAGAACCTTTTTTCATCACCCCTATGAGTGCACCCACTACTCGTGGAGTCATTTATTTCATCTTTATGCCTGAGCTGTGGTGCCTCCATCCAAGCACGTAGTGATAGATATAAGGCACCAGCAACCTCCAGTTTCCATTCCATTGGCATCCTGGCCAGCGGAGATTGTGCGGGATTCAATATTTAATTCCAAGGGTCATAAATGTAGACTGTCAGTTTAAATTTAATTTGTCGTGTTTTGAAGAGCCATGCAACTTATCGGATTTAGTATTGTGCCACATGATGGCTATGGCCAATAAAATTGGTAACCAAGCATCAGTGCATGTTATGTCGTAGCAGTACAACTCTGTTCTTCATGGGTGTACAGTGCGACCCCAACAGCACTGCAGGCCGTAGAGTGTAAGCCAAGTTCTATCTTTTGTCGCTCATGCCCGCCAGAACATAGGCCGAACATTCCACGCCGCCCCAAGGACTTGTGCTTTATATTGTTAGTCAACTGTGGCTACTGGCACCCCAGGCATTTAATCTATCTTTCACTCTTATATTGTCTCCTCCCTCCATTACGCGAGTCATTTTACTGTTTTTATTTATTTATTGAAAAAGTTTTCAGAATGTCTGTTGTCTACTTGTAGTGCATGTATTATGAGAGGGTTAGTGTGTTTGTATGTTAAAATTATTGGAGGATAAGGATATTAAGGGGCTCAGAGTTTGCTCTATCACCCTAGCATGAAGACACTCCCAATTGTCATTCTGGGACTGCCATGCTGAAAAGACTGATANAGAGTTTGCTCTATCACCCTAGCATGAAGACACTCCCAATTGTCATTCTGGGACTGCCATGCTGAAAAGACTGATACCGACTGATACTATACCCTTTCGTCGCGGTGTCCACCACACTGCTCGTTCACGACCACCTTCTCCACTATGCTCACTTTCTGTTGGCTCTCCCTTGTAGCTTGGGCTGTGTTTCTGACGTCAGGTGTTGGTAAATTGTCACAATCCCACTGTGTCAGCCAGACCCAACTATTTTTGTGTGCGCATTTGCAGGCCATTACGTTCGGTTTCCCACTGTTTATTATGAATTTGTTTTAGTAACATTTCCTTGCTGCAGTNCGCATTTGCAGGCCATTACGTTCGGTTTCCCACTGTTTATTATGAATTTGTTTTAGTAACATTTCCTTGCTGCAGTCCTGCTTCATCTGGCATTGCTCTTCGTGTTGCAGTCATAGCAGTGCCTTCAAATATACTGACTTTTAGCAGGTAGCTACTGGAGTGCAAACCTGCTTCCTTAGTTTGTGCTGCTGTCAAGAGGGGAACATTACAATCACGTCCAGAGGGAGCAAACTGAAGCAAGAACAGCATGATGTGCTTGTCTTTAATGTTAAAACTGCCATATGAGGTGATGTCATTTCGTCATGCGCATGCGTAGCTAGTTCAAGAATGGAACACAAACTCACTTTGCACACTACAGCATTGCAACACCATTGCTTTCATAATAAAAATGCCATAAGTTCATAATTTATGGAATAAGNACTTTGCACACTACAGCATTGCAACACCATTGCTTTCATAATAAAAATGCCATAAGTTCATAATTTATGGAATAAGTAATAACTATATTGGCACCAATGAATAAAAGGAAAACCATTAAAATTTTACAAAAAAATGCTTTGCAGAAAACNAAGTAATAACTATATTGGCACCAATGAATAAAAGGAAAACCATTAAAATTTTACAAAAAAATGCTTTGCAGAAAACTGTGTGCGCACATGCACGTGTGTTCTGTAGCAGTGCCTGCTGCTACTGATGTGCATTCCTTTTGGTCAGTATCTTGCAAAAATGTTCTGAATATAATTTGTAAGAAGAAATAATTAAAGTTTTACTGATAAAATAGAGTATTTTTGCTAATTGGTTTTATTTCATGTCTTAGCTTAAATTTTGGTGTTTTGCTGTGTATTAACATGAATTTTGTGTTATTTTTGGTTTTATTGCAATTCACCATATTCTCTTGCCTATATAATAATAATAATAANTTAACATGAATTTTGTGTTATTTTTGGTTTTATTGCAATTCACCATATTCTCTTGCCTATATAATAATAATAATAAGACTTTTCACCTTGTAATCAGGGATGCAGTGTTGCCGAAGTGCCACTCCGACCCCTCTGGCAAGTAGATATATTATTTCCAAACTTTTATCTACATTCCTTTTACTATGATAACAAATGTGACTTGAAAATGTTACTCCTACATTTCCTTCATTAATATCTCATATTTAGTTTGTTTGTATACTCTGTAATGATGCAGTATTCTTAATTTTCGGGGCCGGGACACGTGTTTCAATTTCTNTTAACATGAATTTTGTGTTATTTTTGGTTTTATTGCAATTCACCATATTCTCTTGCCTATATAATAATAATAATAATAATAAGACTTTTCACCTTGTAACCAGGGATGCAGTGTTGCCGAAGTGCCACTCCGACCCCTCTGGCAAGTAGATATATTATTTCCAAACTTTTATCTACATTCCTTTTACTATGATAACAAATGTGACTTGAAAATGTTACTCCTACATTTCCTTCATTAATATCTCAGATTTAGTTTGTTTGTATACTCTGTAATGATGCAGTATTCTTAATTTTCGGGGCCGGGACACGTGTTTCAATTTCTTTCGTTTTTCCTAGCTTCGTAATATTTTTATCGTATTCAAAATTAAAGCCGTGGTGATTCATTTTCCGTGATAGTTCGTTTATCGGGCATACATTTGCAGTTTCGTTTCAAACATCGTAGTTTTCAGTTTTTGTTAAGCGTCAACATTAGATTAGCTTTTTTCAGACGGCGTTGACAGTTTTAGTTCCTACAACGCAGTTTCGATAACATGTCAGTTTCGATAATGTGTAGAGAGCGTGCGGGGCAGCCCACGCCAGGCCCTTATCTCTGGAGAGGGGGGTGAGAGGCAGCAAAAAGACTCGTGTGCTGTCGCCCTTAAAGTCGCCCTTCAAGCAGTGGATTGAGGTCAGTCGGCGGCGAAGTCAGTTGGAAGGCAGGCAGTCGCCCTTCAGTTCAATCATACAATGCTCGCCTAGGCCGCGTCAGGCGTGACGATAACCCTCACATCGGCATCTAGACTTTGCTATATTATTTCTCCGCCGGTATGGGAGGTCGCAGCAATTCTTATTTCTTCGGGCCAGTTTTTCAGAAACATAATAATTCGTAAACGACTGTGGCGCTGTTATGCACTTTTGTATGTTTATCTGTGCACGTTTCGTACTCTGCATATCTGAACTTCGTATGTGAACTGTGTCACTAAAAATGATAAATAAAGTATAGAACAAATACTCCGGAACTTGACTTTATTTCATATGTAATTGGCGTCCATTTTACAGAGTCTCGTGTACTACCTCTGAGCTAGTCGAGTGCGAGTCGACAACTTATGCTTTGTAACTGGCGCAGCCAACGTTACAACTCCATACAGCACAGGTATGCAATGCCATCTCCTTGCATGTTCTCTTTCACTCACTGTCCTTTTGGATCTCTCTCATTCTCATTTGAGTATCGTATTCCCCAAATTTGTTTTTTTATAAAATTAATTGGTTGAGTTTTAATTATTTTCTTTTAGGGATTAAGAAAAAAGTCATTGTTTTATTTTATTTGTTCAAGTTTTAATAGTTATATAATTTATTGCTCCATAGTATTTAGTGAGAGTAGTACCATAATTTGAAGTGTTTTTAGACAATACATATTGGATATATTCAATTTAGTCCTAAGTACTAATATATTTAGTGGGAGGCTATTTAGCAAATGTTAATGATTTGAGATGTTTGGCACACAATCTGCACTGCACCAATGCTTGTAACAAACAAAATACAAACTTAATGGAAGCTTTACATATTACCTTATTTAGCATATCATCATTTCCTAGCTTTACACACTGTGAAGGTTAACTGATGTACTAGGTTTAATCAATGCTTTTGTGTAACTCTGAATTTAACTTTGAAGGAAAATTGTACATGTTATACATAAAAAACCAACCACGCTTGTTAATGTTGCATGTATGTAGGTATTGCTGTGATTAATTTATCTAACTATACCAGATATGCACAAAACCTCCACATAAACATGCACATAATTGACATATTAAACTTCAACTGCATTATTCTACTGTGTAGTGTACATACAGTATCTGTCTGTAACGGGAGTAGTTAACGCATGAAATATTCTGTTGGGCGCCTTTCTTACTACATACGTAGGCCTACCACAATCAATTTTGTTAACATACTGAGTAGACCAGAACATCACTTTACACTCAAGCACGTAACGTACAAGTATATGTCTACACAAGTAAAAAATAAATAACAGGAAAAAAATAATTACATGCATACTAACTACTGGATGAAAAAAAAGTAATCCCAAAAAATATTTATTGAAATTATAAATTAAAATTATTTAAAGACATAATTTGATTGAACAAAATTTGTTGCTGATTGTGAGATAGCGTCCCTAGAAACCATATTTTAGAATAGGGCAAAAATAAATAAAAGAACTATATTTTCTTAGTGTTAGAGAAATGTTGCTTGGTCTCAAATTAAAAATAAAGGTCCATCGGAACTGTCAAATTATTTTAAGAAGTCAGAGTTGCATTAGCTAGCTTTCGGCAGAACATTATTATTTTTCTACTTCTCAATGCCACTTAAGTTGAACTGGAATTTTACTATTAAAAAAATCATGGCCCCTGAACAAAGTTATGGAAAGTAAAATAAATTTATGTAGAGTCTATGTAGAAAATGATAATTATTGCAACCTTTACATTGCAGGATCGAAGTTGACGGCATAAAACAACCCTATCTTTCAGTGCCATAAGAGGTAGTGACACCGCAGCAATATACATAAACCTTTCGTCAAGCATTAATTCTCGATGACAGCAAAATCAGGCGGCAATACATGTCTTCACATAAAAATTAATGTCTGCCGGNAATTCTCGATGACAGCAAAATCAGGCGGCAATACATGTCTTCACATAAAAATTAATGTCTGCCGGAATATCTCTTCCCAGAAAAGATCAAAGATCTTGGCTTCAGGAAAAATTAAAACTTAATGCAAAATATTAAGCAGCAAAGGGAAACAAAACTATGACATGTGTTATGCTAAACTGTAACACTATAAGTCAGTTCACGACTGGAAGAGACTTTCATGAAGCCCTGCTAAATATCTACTTTCAAGCCCATTTCGTATCCTTCCGCCAAAGGTAAACAAACATTGCCATGTGGCAGTCACATGGCAATGTTTACATTCCACTGTGTGTGTAGATGTGTTCGTACATGCACGTACCCGTTATAAAAGTCATGTATATATTATTAATGGATATTCCACAAGCGTAAAGTTTTTAATCTTGAGAATTTCACACAAAAGAATATGCGATGCCAGCGAAAAACATTTCATTCTATAAACC